>JANHGN010000358.1:36357-74725 GCA_024605025.1 Megaceryle maxima
GAGCAGTCTGTTCCAGTGCTTCACCACTCTTTCAGTATAGAATTTTTTCCTAATATCCTAATATTATCTCTTATGCCAGTGGCCAAACTGAATTCTAGCGGGACTTCTGCCTTTCTGATGCTCTCTCTGCATGACCTAACTAGATTCCTGTACTCTTCTTGAGTTGCCTGCCCTTTCTTCCAAAGGTGGTAAACATTCCTGTTTTATTCTTGAGTCACAGCAAAAGCTCCCTGTTCAGCCAGGCCAGTTGTCTTCCCTGCCAGACTGTCTTATGACACATGGGGACAGGCCACTCCTGTGTCTCTAAGAGTTCCTTCTTGAAAAATAACCAGCCTTTCTGGACCCCTTTGCCCTTCAGGGCTGTCTCCCAAGGGAGTCTCACAATCAATGTCCTGAACAGGCCAAAGTCTGCCCTCCAGAAGTCCATAGTCTTTCTGCTGACTTCCCTTGTTATTTCACCAAGCATTGAGAACTCTGTCATTTCATGGTCACTAAGCCCAACACAGCCTCCAAGCACCGCATCACCCACCAGTCCTCCTCTTTGTAAACAGCAGCAAGGCACCTCCCCTAGGAGGTTCACTTACCAGCTGTCCCAGGAAGTTCTCTTCCACACACTTTAGGAACCTCCTAGACTGTTTCCTCTCTGCTGCGTTCTATTTCCAGCAGACATCTGGAAGCTTGAAGTCCCCCGTGAGAACAAGGGCTGGTAATTTTATGACTTCTGCCAGCCACTTGTAGAATGCTTCATCTGTCTCTTCATCCTGGTTGGGTGGTCTATCACAGGCTCCCAACAGGATACCTGCTTATCTGCCTTATTGGCCTTCCCTCATAAGCACTTGATCTTACCATCACAGTCATTGAGCTCTATATAGTAGAAACACTTCCTAACATACAGAGCCACCCCACCACCTCTCCTTCCCTACCTATCTGTTCTGAAGAGCTGCAAGCATCATACCAGTCATAAGAGTCATAAAGTTATGCCACTACATTTCTGTGATGGAAACTGTGTCACAGATGCCCTGCTCTTCTAGCTCATTTTGTCTGCTGCCCATGCTGTGCACACTGCTGTAGAGGGACTTGAGCTGGGCTTTTGATTTCAGTCCCAACACTGGCGTGCCACCTCCAGGCTCATATCTAGTGAGCCTGGTTTTATCCTCTTCTCCCTTTGAACCCTCTCAGTGAGCCCTGTCGTGAGCAAGAACCCTTTTCCCTCTTTGAGACAGCTAGCCTGATGCCATGTAAATCTCCCCATGATCAAAACCAACCCAAAATTCTACTGGTGGCATCAGCCTCTGAGCCACAAGTTAATCAGGTGTGTTCTGTTCTTTTCAGTACCCATCCCTGCCACTGAAGGGATTGAGAAGAACACAACCTGTGTTCTTGATCCTTCAACCAATCACCCCAGTGCCCTAAAGTTCTTTTTCATCACTTTTGGACATCTCTCCACAACATCATCACTACCAACCTGCATTGCCAGTAGCAGGTAGTAATTAGAGGGCCACACCTGACCAGAGAGTTTCCTGGTGATGTCTCTAACCTGGGCCCCAGGGAGGCAGCACGTCCCTGTGGAATGGATCTGGTTGGCACATGGGGGCACTTCATTCCCCTCAGAAGGAAATCACCTACAACAATGACCCTCCTTTTTCTCTTAACAGAAGTAGCCCTAGTGCGTGGGGCTGGCAGACTCACACCAGGCAAGCCCCTGCATGGACCTTCACCCTCATTTGCCTGGCCCTCAGGTTCCAGAGACCCAAACCTGCTGTGTAAGGGCAACCAGGAAGGTGAGGGAGGCTAGGAGGGGATTCACTTGCCCCCCGTGTAGGGACCTGTTTCCACTGGCCCCCATCTCAGGTCCAGGCAGCAAGAGGGGAGGGGACCCTCTGCTTCTTGCTGCTGGTTTCTCCATGTTTCAATCTCCCACAGTTGTTCCAGCAACGCCCCCAGCCATGTCACCCTCTCAGCCTGACATCATCTCAGACTTATATAGAACAACAGAATCATTTCAGCTGAAAAACACCTTTAAGATTGTCGAGTCCGACTGTTAACCCAGCACTGACAGGTCACCACTAAACCATGTCCCTCAGCCACACATCTCTAGGGCTTTGAAACCACTCCAGGGATGGGGACTCCACCACTGCCTTGGGCAGCCTGGGCCAGCCCTTTACAACCCTTGTAGGGAAGAAATTGTTCCTCATGTCCAACCTAAACT
The DNA here is from genome assembly GCA_024605025.1 of Megaceryle maxima. Taxonomy (NCBI): domain Eukaryota; kingdom Metazoa; phylum Chordata; class Aves; order Coraciiformes; family Cerylidae; genus Megaceryle; species Megaceryle maxima. The sequence continues at coordinate 38,567 of JANHGN010000358.1, forward strand.
TCCTCTGGTGCAGCTTGAGGCCGTTTCCTCTTGTCCTGTGGGAAGAGACTGACCCCACCTGGCTCCAACCTCCTTGAAGGGAGTTGTAGAGAGCAAGGTCATTTTCTCTGAGCCTCCTTTTCTCCAGGCTGAACAACCCCAGGTCCCTCAGCTGCTCCTCACAAGACTTGTGCTCCAGACCCTTCATCAGCTTCATTGCCCTTCTCTGTCAAGATAAGACTAAGATATACTAAGCCAAATGCTATCAATCTTTTTGTTAAACATATACAAATCTTCCTAAATAACAAAATAAAAAGCTAAATAGTAAAGAATAAGGATGATAAATGCTACATTGGTTACTTTGGTATTTATTCCATTTCACGTTAAATTAATTTAAATTTAAAAATCAGTGGTAAACCCCCATGCCTATCTGTTGATACCTCAAATTCTGAGACACAGAAAAAAAGACCAAAATCTGATATTTACGTTCTTAGGGGGAAAAAAACCCCAACTATTAACATTGTTTGTATAGAACATTCTCTGAGAATATTATTTTAGTTAAATTTATCCTAATTCCTGTTATCAGATGAAGAAAATGTGCAGATAATTAAAGAAATACAAATCTACTTATTTCATCCCCACCTGGATTTTTTTGTATCAAGAATTAGTCAAGACTATTATTTATAAGGTATTTTCACTTCTCTATTTTATAATGGGCTCTATGTCACCTCAAAAATCTGACTAAGATTTAATATTGTGTATCAATAGCTAAGTTACATTCATGACTGAGGGAAGCAGCTTCACTTCTGAAAGCAAAAGCCCCCAAGAACAAGACATTCAAACATATACAGTTGGGGTGGTTTTAACTTCTCCATTGTTACATGTAGCCCATGTGTTCTAATTCATACACAGACTCTGTGTGTGTGTATATATACTCACTATACATTGTGATGTATATAGAGAGTTAGTGTAATAACATTGGTCTTCCATTTATTGATAAAGCAGATGACCACTGATGTTAGTACACTAATATTAAAGAGTTTACTATTCAGTTTTTCCCCTCTGAAGCAGATTTTTTTTAAAGAACCTATTTCAATGTCATGTTTTTATAAATTAAGCCATAGTTCTCTTCCCCCTCCTCTGTAGTAGGTACTTTATTGGACTAATTCATGTAGATTTAATAGTGTGTCTGTGCTATATAAGGAAATAATTTTAATTTAGCCATCTGCCCCAGAAAATACTTCAGTATAATATATCTCCAAGGCCATACTCAGACTTACACTCAGAGACATCAGGGAAGATATCTAATGGAAGTTTATGAGGGCAGCAGATGTTCATTCCTGCTGTTTGATGTTGGTGACATCTGAAGCTTTACCACTAAGGAACCCATGAACAGAAGACATCACAGGAGCAGCATGCAAAATTCCTGCAAATACACTACTAATCAGCTCATTATTAAAAGAAACTGGTAGGAATTTATGTACAGGTAATTCTAGGAGCTACTTTAGTGGTTTAGTTTACTTTTCTTTGGTACATTCCCTTCTCTTCTACACAAGACTAGAAATTGCCCTACTGGTCAGGCTCATTTTAGGAAAGCAAAACATGTGACACTGTGTAAGGCTTTGGGGGCTTGGAGGACTCTACATAATCAGAAGGTTCTTGTAATGAAGTATCTTCAAAGTTATTTACTCACCTATTTTCTCCTCTTGGATCTAAAATTTACTGAGTAGAATGGCTGTTGTTTTCATTTATGTAAAGCTGTTTTGTTTGTTTTGGGTTGTTGTTGGGTTTTTTGGGTTTTTTTTGTTTGGTTGTTTGGTTTTTTGTTGTTGTCATTGTTTGTTTTCCTTTGTTTTGTTTTGGTTTTGTGTTTATTGTGTTGATGTTTTGTTTGGGTTTTAATATTTACAAATACATCTTTCAGATTCAACAGCTGATACCAGAAAATTGTATGCCTGTTTTGTAGCAAAAATGTACCATAAAAATATTCTTAACCGATTTATAAACCCAGGTTCTGTTTTTCAAAGTAACAGCAGCACTTACAGACCTAAAACTAATTGATTGGCAATGGGACTCTGGTTTCTACTTATATAATTAATTTATGATTATGAGACCTAGGCTCCTAAGTCACATAAGAACCATTATCGAGTTTCGATTTAAGATTCATTAATAATTAAATCCACAAAGATTAAATGAACAAATATGTGACAGATACACTGAGACATGATAAGTTATTATTAGCAAGGCTTGCTCATAGTTGTCTGCTGATGCACCTCTGTTCTGGTTTCTGGACCACCACTTCCATTCAAAACATTCCCAGGTACTAACCTTTCTAGGAGTAAATATGATTTTATCATATCAATGCAATTTAAAAGCATCTACTACTGATCTTGTTGATAGGGCTTTTTTTGGAGGGGAGAAACAGGACACAGGAATGGCAGTTATCATGATGATTTCAATGAAGTGAAAAGATGTTCCAGGTTTTGATGAAGGAAAATAGGGATTTGACATCTGCTAAGAGCCACACAGACCAAAATATACACTGAGAACAGCTATCAGTAGGTGCTATCTTTTAGTCACTAGATTTATACCACATATATGAAAAAATCTCGCTAGCTTCCATTACTCAAGTGACTGTATATTTAACCTGGCAGGGAAAACAAAAGGGAAAGAAAGACTCCTGCAGCTTTTCCGGGAGTTTATTTTTTGTTTGTCTGGTTGGTTGGGTTTGTTTTGTTTTTAACAGCCATTACTAAATTAAACTCTGCAATAGTAGATCCTTTCAAGTAACTTCACTAGGCTGTAGATGACATTTTTAGTGACCAATGAATAAGAAAGAATATAATGTCTTATGTTAAGAATTCATGCTTCTGCAACAATTACTTTGTGTGAAAATATATTCACACAGTATTTGCAAAGCTGCTTTCTTTATAGTTCACTTCACAGTACGTGTACATATGTACATTTTAAAGGTTTACATTAACTGGAAGGCAGATAGAAGACAGAAATACCAACTTCTTGACTATATTGTTTTAAGGAAACACTGAACTCCCTCCATAGTCCACAGCATTCAATCGGAATACTGTTCTATGCAAAGAGCAAATGAAAGGCACAGCAGAGCAAATTATTCATGACTTTACTAGAAGTGACAATAATAATTACACAAGTCAAAATTGTTCCACTTTTATGTATTCCCCCCCTTCTATGCATTTACATCTCATTTTCAAGATAATTTGGTTTCTAGCCAAATACTTCTGGTTCGGTATTTTCAAGTTTTCATTTTTGTTGTTGTTATGACTTATTGTGGGCAATGCAGCAGTAAAACAAAGTGAACAACCAACTTCCAGACAAATATGTGCAAAATCGACCTCATTTCCATGGTGTCATTTCTTTTTGCCTTGGAAATTTTCCACTTTATTTGAGCTCTTATGCTTAGTGTTTTCTACAGCATGATTGAATGGGAAAATCCCTGCAGCCTAGAAATGTTCCTTCACGTAACCAGTTCCTAACTAGTTCCCTTAACCTGCATCTATTTCTTTTTTTCAATATGAGAAAAAAGAAAAAGGTCTTGATATGAGTAAAAACAATCTCTCCAGGACATCATTCTGTTACCAGCTCCTTTAACCTTTAAAAACTGTTTTGCAGTGTAGAATAATGGGGCCACAGACACTGTTAACCAGTTGCGACTCCTCATTTTTCTTGAGGAATTATATTCTGATTCCCGGCCCTGACTTTATTGGACTCCAAATGCCCACAAAGAGCCTTAATGGCATAATAAAGTATTATTGGCTGTATAAATGCAACACTGATAGTGAACAACCAACTAGGCCCCAGAAACTCACTCTCTTATTTCACACAGCTAAGTCTGACTCTTTTAATCTTCTAGATAAATCCTCACGGCTGGGTGGAATACTCTCCAAATCAACCCTTTGGAAATTTCATCTGAAAAATGAGGTAATGCAACACAACCGCCTTTTGACTAAACTGCTGCTACACTTCTACTGAACTACAGCATAAGAAGGAACTTACCTCAGAACACCATCTTGCAGGGTAAACTACATCTTCGTGCTTTGGCAGTTAGTGACTAAGAATGTAAATCAAATGAATAGATGGGCTAGATAAAACTATATTAAGGATAAATTAAGTATTGATAAGCTTGACAAATCATGATATTACTCTGGTGTGCCACAACACAGAAGGACATATGGCAGAACCAAATGTCATTTAGAATGCTGTAATGTGCTACAGACTTGAATCAGCCTAGGGATAAGACAAGAATCCTCAATAACAAAATAAAAATCTGGAACAGTGTTCTTGAGTAGTGAAAACTTTCAGCTTTTACTTCTAGTTTGACCAGATATAAGTCTTCAAAAAAAAAAAAAAAAAAAAAAAAAGAAAACAAACCCACAAGCTAGTAAATGTTATTACTACCCTTCTTCTTTATCACTATATTAATCAAAAATACCACTCACTTTAAATAGCTGAACATAAGAAAATGGAATCAGGACAAATTTCAAGGCAAGATTAGTAACTGACATTCAAATTATTAATTTCTGCAATTAAGATCAATGTAATTGATTCAGGCAGGAAGACCAGTCATTATGCGATCATATGTATGAACATACATATAAACAGTAAGAGAAGTTTTCTGCTTTGGATAGTAATAATTAGTCTAGAGAAGAGGAAGCTAAGAGGATGCCTTCTTTCTCTTTACATTTACCTGAAGGGAGGTTGTAGTGAGGTGGGTGCTGGTCTCTTCTGCAAGGTAACTAATGGTAGGACAGGAGGAAATGGGCTTAAGTTGTATCAGGAGAGGTTTAGGAAACATTTTTTTACTGAATGTGTAGGCATTGGAACAGGCTGCCCAGGGAGGCAGTAGAATCACTATCCCAGGAGGTGTTCAAAAAACATCTAGATGTGGCACTTCAGGACATGGTTCAATGATCATGATATTTAGTAATGGTTGGACTTGATGATCTTGAAGGTCGTTTCCAACCTTAATGATTCCGATTCTGATAAAAGTACTGACTTGGTCCATTTACAAATCCTGTTTTCTAAACCAGTGGATATTTGCATATAAACGATTAAAAGTATAGGGCTCCAGTCCTTTAAAGAGATTTTTTCTATAAACAAATCATAAACTTTTCTTACATATTTTCATCTAAAAAGAGATGTGTAGTTAGAACTGACTTCATACTTTTGAGATATGATTTCTCTGCTTCCAGAAGAAAACAAGTATCATCAGAAACATGGTAGAAGCAGATATGATGTAATGGTTAACAGAGTAACACAATCATTTAATAAATCACATGCTGCAGTTGTCATACACATTTTCAGTTTCACAAGATCAGAGATCTACCTTCTGTTCCAAAATCTACAATTTTCACAAGCTGTCAGGATTTGACAAGGATCGCATCTAGGAAAGCATCAGAAAAGAAACATTAATTATTTGCTCCATGTAAGCACCTGACATCTGGATCTAAATTGAGACATGACCCTGAGAAACGAAGGAATCTGCATTACAGTGATAATAACATTTTCCATTTCAGATAGAGCCAAAAGCAGGAGAAAATGTATGTTAAAAAAATAAATAAAAAGAAAATTAAAGTATTACATAACCTTGACTTCTAAAGTAAACCAGTGGTGGTTAGAGTATTTAGTGCTATCTAAACTGGCAGCCCTGGAGACTGATGTAATTTTCTTTAGCTAGAACGCAAGCAGAGTGTCTCACAAGCTTTCCAACGTAGCAAAGCATGTAAGAACCATTTACAGAGATGACAGGACATTAATTAATTCAAAAGGCCCTGAAAAGACTATTAGGAAGAACACTATATTAACAGAATTGTTACTGTATAAGCTATAGCACATCTTTTACATGAGTTCTCCTATATTAGGCAGTTCTCCCCAAAATCATGTGCAATTGTGGCCAACCATATCCTGGGCTGCATCCCCAGCAGTGTGAGCAGCAGGTCAGGGAGGGAATCCTGCCCCTCTGCTCCGGGGAGACCCCCCGGCAGTGCTGGGTCCAGCTCTGGAGTCTTCAGCACAGGAGAGACAGGGACCTGTTGGAGCAGCGCCAGAGGAGACCACAGCCATGATGCAAAAGCTGGGAATCCTCTGCTGGGAAGTTGGGCTGAGAGAGTTGGGGTAGCTCATCCTGGAGAAGAGAAGGCTCCAGGGATACATAATTGTACTTCAAGGGGCCCTTCAGAAAGATGGGCACAGACTTTTTTTAGCAAGGCTTGTTGTGACAGGACAAGAGGTGATGGTTTTAAACTAAAAGAGGGAGATTTATACTAGAGGGAAGGAAGCAAGTTTTATGCTACAGGTGGTGAGACACTGGCCCGGGTTGCCCAGAGAGGTGGTTGATGCCCCATCCCTGGAAGCATTCCAGGTGAGGCTGGCCAGGGTTCTGAGCAACCTGGTCTAGATGCAGATGTCTCTGTTCTTTGCAGAGGGATTGGACTAGATGAGCTTTCAAGGTCCCTTCCAAGCCAAACCAGTCTGTGATTCTATGATGCACTGCATGACACCAGAAATTCGTCCATGCTGTATTCTACAGAAAGTGATACAAAACCAACCAATCAACCCAGTCCTTACCACTCTAATAGTGGGTAAAAATTCCTTTCTGACCTTAATCACTAATGATTGCTGTAGCCCTGACACAATTAATCTCAGATTTTTAACTATCACAATCAATATTCTTTCCATACATTTTATTCCAGACTGAGTAATTTTTAAAAATTTTCAAGGAAATGAAAACACACTAACCCCTGTGTTCCTCCCACCAAGGACATCAGGTTAAAAGGCAAGTCTGTAGGGACATAATGTATATAATTTATGCTTAGAATAAAAAAAATATCAAGAAAACACTGCAAAATTACAATGATCAAATCTTCTTGAGGATATCAGATCAAACTTTCATCAACTTAGTATGTCATTAGAAGACAGGAAGAAATGAAAATGCTTCAACTGGAAAAAGACCCAATCATGTTGAAAACAGAGGTTATCTGAATCAGGCACTGTGAGGTTTCCTATGACCTGCCTGGTGGCCAAAGCATCCTGTGACATCTTAGGAGGAGTTTTTAAGAATGGGTTAAAGACATGCCAGGAATTAAGTTACATTTCACCTCACTTTGGAATACAGAGATAGCCTAGTTGACCTCTTTAGTTCTCTTTCAGCACAGCTCCATTCATCCTGGATGACTGTTACACTACTTGAAGTGGGTTTAGTTGCTGTATAACACAGCAACAACCTATTTAGTGAGTGTCATTGTCTTTTAAAATATTAAGAAAAATGATGAAGTAGCTTAAGGAAGATATTATTCTAGATCAATGGAAATAAAAATCTTGGATAAACATTACTGAGTTCCATGTTTTAGACAAAATTCACATTATACTCACCCAGTCTTTGGCTACTACATATGGAATGCAACATAAGATAGGCCATTCCCTAATATACCACTTGCAGTGACCAATAGCAGTGCAACAGCAGAAAAGAAGTCTCCCAGTGTATTTATCTAACAAAGTAACATGCAGCCCTGCTCCATAGCCTTGATGACAATTTATGCTGCTGGTTTTAGGGCAAATTGAATAAGATTCTGGGCAAAAGAAGTGTAATTTCTTCTTCTTCTTTTCCGTGGGAGTCAACTGAAGCTTAAGATCCAACTACCATATGTTAATGTGAATATTAAATTAACATTGCTACAGACACAAAGTATCTAATCCTCTTAAAAATATTTTCACAGTTGTTGATATTTTATTAAAAGTAATTGACCTAGACATGAAACAGCAGGAGAGACATTATTATTTCTGGCTGAATAATAGACAAAGCCAGTGACAAGCAAATGCAGACAACCTACTAGTTATGTATCTCTTTTAAAAAGAATGGATCAATTCAAAATATATATTGGGCAACTAGAATACAGAAGAACATGGGAGGTTGATATGAGCCAGCTGGAATCAGTGGCTTCTTCCTTGCCTGAGCAACATGCTTTTAAGGATTCGAGCTGCAAACATGTTGAAGTAACCTGAAGATCATTTAACAATTTGACATATACAGAGAGAAGGAACCGAGGCAAGAGCAATGTATGTGGCTCCCAGGAGAATAATCCACCTGAGTTATAACATTTTCAAATGTGCTGCATAATGTAAGTATTAATAGGACACAGGTGCCTTTGCTGTTGCATAGGAACAGGTGCACTGAGGCGAACCAAGTTATTTTTAATAAAGTAATTTCCATTTTAGATAGCATAAGGTGGAGATTCTAGAAATGGCTTCCAAATCCTCAAGTGCCTGACGCTGCCCACCAGCGCACACAAGTCTCCATGATTTGTAAAACTATGCTACCAGATTGGATTAAACATCAGAACTGGAGAAAGATAAAACCTTGGTGCCAAAGACTATTCCAGGAAACATGACTATTGAAACATATCTGCCTGGCTAAGGGTTCAGGAAACAAAGAATCATGCCACTGAAAATATAGCTGGCATGAAGGTTAACCAAATTAAATCAATATTGTAAGCAGGAAGAGGAAAAAAACCCCCATAATTAGATATGCTGTAATAGTATCTTTAGCTTGTGTAATGAGTTAAAATATAAGTAATTTTGTAAAAACAATATGCTACCTTTGCTGTCAACTGCTGCCATCACATCATGATACAGGCTCAGGCTCTAATTGAAAAAAAAAATGCTAAAGGAGGCTCAGCTGTATTTGAAACTTCACAAAAGCCACTGGGTATTTCTGAATGCAGTGTCAGCAACACTCTAGCCAGGTTGGAGTCTTTTTAAAAAAAACCAGTCTGAGTTGGCATCTAAGCTTGGCATGTAAGACCTCTGATGTACACAACCCTTTGATCTCAGGCTCACCCCTGGCCACACAGTTACAAAAATGGCATGGCTTTTGAAAAAAATATGGCTACACCCCTGGAGGTGTTTAAAAAATGAGTGGATGTAGCACTTGAGGCTATGGTCTAATGGATAGAGAAATGTTAGGATGAAGGTTGGACTCAATGATCTTAGAGGTCCTTTCTGACCCTAATGATTGTATGATTAGCTCTAGAGTCTTCAAACTATTATAGTCTGAGGAAACTAACTACATTTGAAGCAGGTTCTCTATTTCCTCATTTAAAATTATTTTTAAATACTGCCCAGTGCTAAGAAACAGCTACAATATTCCAACAAAGAAATAGTTCATTAAACTGTTAAGGAAATGATTAATAGCTACGATTAGTTACAATGTTTTATGCTGATTACAGATTTGGTACTTTAAATCCAAAATTATTTGCCCTAATAGCTTTTTGACTGCAGAATATAACTACCTTCTTGTACTAGATTTGATCCATAAAATCCAATTCTTGGGATATGCTTCTATATTTATAGAGGAATTCCCATTTCAGCTCCAATATATCTCCAGTCCATGTATGTGCAAAGCTTTATGGGAGACTCTGAAGGTAAAAGGCTCCATAAAAAAATTCATATACAGTCTATCAAACAGTATGACCAAAAGATAAAGGAGAAATGGAGATAACAATAAGGATGCAGATGGGTTATTAAAATTATAATTCTCCATCTCTTATTACAAACTAACATCTGCATTAACCCCAACCATAGGATGAAAAATGTAACCATACTGAAAAGCACAAGAACCTTCCAGTGATAGCAATATATGAGATATAACTTAAATCATGCATTTAGGTATCTAGTGTGGCTCACAGAAGCAACATTAAGAGATACAGGACATAGGGGATAGGAAATTTCAGGGTCATTTCTCAACATGATTTAAAAAAAAAAAATCATCTGTATTTGTGAATTAAAGAAACTGATAAAGCTTTTCTTAGTTAATAGAGTACAAATTAAAAGAGTTTGAAGAGGTAGCTGAAGGTATCTTCAAGACAACTACAATGACCAGATCACCAGATAGAGAACCCTGATAATGATATAAGACCAGATTTCATTTCTGTATGTAACAATAGCTTGTTATGATATCTGAAAAGGTTATGCAGAAGCTCCTTCATATAGTGCATTTTTTGTACAATAAATGGACAATTTTATACTACACAGACTCATTTAAGTTTACAAGTCTGCTATAAACTTCCTGTGTAATTTTTATTTCGTTTCACTGTACTTCATCTCCCCATCTGTTTTGAGAATGCTAAGATACTACAGTAATGAAGACCATGTAAGAAACTAGACATATGTATTGCAACCTTCCTTAGCAACAGAAAATTCAGGGCTTTCTTCTCCTTATGGAGATTGATAATAACAGATGTGCAATCCTAATATCCTGAGAAGAAAAGGTTTTATCAGAGACCTACTGTGTATCTTGATTAAGTGCATATATACACTACCAAAAAAAAAAAAAAATGTAAGGGCCCTTAGGTGAGAACTTGGTAGATTTTTTTTTAGTTCAAAACTCATACTCCAAAATTGTTAAACTATTATACATAAAAAAAACTAATCAAATCTCTCACCAAGTAGACGAGCTGCAGTGCAGGTCTGTCTGCGCTGGGGAAGTGAATGGCAATGGAAAGGGCCGGCACGTGGCAACTTTGGAGCTTTTGGAAGGCGGGACAGCAGCTCAGCTGTGCCAGGGGCCAGCAGCTGGCGGGCAGTTGCTGAGGCAGTCTGGGCGGAGCAGCAGCAGCACTGATGGCCACCCCCTTGCCATCCAATACTGCCCTTGGAAGCACATAACTGGCTGTCTGGATGAGGGGAGAGCAGTGGATGTCATCTACCTTGACTTCAGCAAGGCTTTTCACACTGTCTCCCATAACATTCTCATCAGGAAGCTCATGAAGTGTGGGTTAGGTGAATTGATAGTGAGGTGGACTGAGAGCTGGTTGACTGACAGGGCTCAGAGGGGCGTAATCAATGGTTCAGGGTAAAGTTGGAGGCCTGTAGCCAGTGATGTTCCCCAGGAGTCAGTACTGGGTCTGGTCTTATTTAACATATTCATCAATGACCAAGGTGAGGGGACAGAGTGTATCCCCAGCAAGTTTGCTGATGATACAAAACTGGGAGGAGTGGCTGACACACAAGAGGGCTGTGCTGCCACTTATCATGACTTGGACAGGTTGGAGTGTTGGGTAGAGCAGAATTTCACAAGGTTCAACAATGGCAAAGGTAGGCTCCTATGCCTGAAGAGCAACAACCCCAGGCATCAATATAGCCTAGGGGCAGACCTGATGGAAATGAGGCCTGAGGAGAAGAATCTTGGAGTCCTGGTAGACATTAAGTTGCCCATGAACAATGTGCCCTTGGGCCCAAGAAGGCCAATGGTATCCTGGGGTGCATTCAGAAGAGTGGGGCTGTTAGATCAAGGGAAGTCATCCTCCCCCTCTATTCTACCCTGGTGAGGCCACATCTCGAATACTGTGTCCAGTTCTGGGCTCCCCAGTTCAACGGAGATAGGGGAGTGTCCAGCAGAGGGCAACAAAGATGATTGGGGGACTAGAGCATCTCTCCTATGAGGAAAGGTTGGACTAGATATCTAGAGGTCCTTTCAACTCTGATGATTCTGTGATTCTGTAAAATGTGTGTGTATAGAGTCTACACAGTTTTCATACATAGAAAAGTCTACTCTATGAAGTACACTCTCCACTCTCCAGTTACAAACGTCATACTCTTGTGTACCATCTGCAATTAGCAACTTGTTTTGAAGATGTAGGTCCTGAAGTTGTTGACATCACAGAGATTATTTTTTTTATATTCTTAAAAAAGACTAATGTTAAGACTTTTTAACAAAGATCAATGTATGCAACTTCTTAATTCAGTCAGTTTTTATATCCTTTGTCCACCACTAGCATTTTTCTTAAATTTATTCTACACTCATTGGCAAGACAAAGCACTGAAAGCACTTGCAGCAGCCTAGAAAAGAGGACAGAACAAGTGGAGAAGAATGAAGGGACTGAGTCTCAGTGCTGTAAGCTGAGACACGATGTGTTCATCAGCATGTATTGTTTTTGATACAGTGCAGATGAACATAATTTATGCCTACAATAATTTATAAGGTATTCCAACATGTTATTCCACACACAATAATAGATGTGTGGGGTACGGTCCATTCTGCTGGCTCCTTGTTTTGCAATAGGCTATTGCTCCCCTTTTGAAAGCCTTTGATAATTGGCAACGTTTACAGAAGCAGCCAACGTTTTACACTCAAAGTTCCAGTGGGTGCATTATGTGCTGATTGCTTTCTCTGGCAATTCATTTTGCTTGCACATTAACATGATAGAAATGAAACTACCACAAATATGCAGCCCACAAAATCAGAAGGGAGATGGATAGTCCATTCCAGCCACTGACCTGACAGCACCCAACCATGATGGATCCAGTTCAAAGCCTCTCAATGTGACAAAACAATGAGCGGCCCCTTCATAACCATCCTGCTTTTCAAAACCGTAATTGTTAACACCACCAAAAATCCAAGAATGTGTTGATTGTAGGCAGGTATGGTTGCATCTTCTGCAACAACTAGTGGTGCAAAATTAGCAGTTCATCCACCCTATGCAGAACAAGTTCCTCTACACAATACTGAGTTCCTATAACAAAGTATTGCTTTTATGAAGACCAATGGTGTTTTACGGTTCTATTTTGGGGATGGAAAGAAAGAATACATCACCTTAAATGGAAACTCTTTTGGAAAACAGAGATACCAGAATCACTCTAGAATACTTCTGGACAGAAAGTGAAAAGGCAAAATCAGTGTACTGAAAGTGCAAAGCAAATGTAAATGGGCAGAATATAATTACTAGAGGTATCATTTGGATGGCACTCGGAGGTTCAGATTTACACTTGAGGTGAAAGATGGCAAAAGAAGCCATCATGTCTTCTCTAGTCCAAAGGCCTTGGAGAGATGAAGACTGTCTACCGAAATACAAATAACAGTTGCTACACCTTTCTAATTATTTTTACCTCTGGGAGAAAACTGGCCCTGGTTCTTGATTTTAGTTATTGAAGGCAAAAGGAACAACTATAGATTTTGACATTTCCTTTGTAAACCACTGCACAGCCACAGATCTTTCAGTAATTACCAGCTGAGGGGTACAAGCTAAAGAGGTACCGCCCTGAAAAAATAAAATGAAATTGCTTTCAACCCTGAAAACTTCATCTGGAACCCCCTACCTCAAGAACTTATTTCCCCCAAATTCCTTAAAACATTTATTTTATTTCCTGTAAACACATTCTATATGAAGAATGAGATTTAAACACTCTCTCTGGGGAAGAAATGCAAAATGAAATGAACCATATTATAAGTCATAATCGACTGCACTTTGCAAAGTGTGAACCAGGCCAAAAGGCAACTTAAATTTTACCAGAGTTACTGACTTTCCCTTACACTAATTTTCAATCATCAGCTCTCTCATTAATGGAATAATAGGCTCTCTAAAAGCAGGAAAATCAATTGATCCAGTTATTTATATAAAATATTGCCCCTCCAACCAAAAGACAAGGCAAACACGTCTGCTTAGCGTTTTGTATTTTTCTTCCGTTACCTTAATTCATTCTGAACTGAAGGAAATCTTTTAGTGTGATGCTTCAATGGATGTTACTTAAAGCACTATGAGTGCCTACATCCTTGGAGATCCTGGTCTTAGAAAAAGCAGGTTTAAAGCAGGGCTGAGGCCATTCATCTTGGTCATCACCATTCCCAAATGCAAGCCTGCTGCTCAGTAGGATCACTATCACTAGAGAGATGCTCAGTAAAGCCATCTCTCTGCCAGATGGCTCCCTCCCCTCAAGAAGGGCAGGCTTTTTAAGAAACACTTTCCTCCTTATTTCTTCTACATAAGACAGGAACAGATGAAGGTAGTGTTCCATGACCTAAACACAAAGGAGGACTTGAACCTTGGTCTCTGAAATAGTTTTATCCATGGTCTAGGGGACTGTGAACATTTTTTTAGCACAGTGAGCAGGGTAAAGCAGTGTGGACTTACACTGTGCTTTAGTACAAAGCAAGGTGTTTCACAGAGAGGGAGAAGGGGGGAGGCAGGGGGTGGAAAAAAAAATCCCTGTACTAGCTTGGCAGGTAATACAACATAATACCATTATTGATGTTAGGCAAATATTAGCAGTGTGGGAATTATCAGTGTTGACTCCCAAATTTTTATTTATTTTTTTTAACCTCTACATTCATTTCTGGTTTTCCCTGTGGAAAGAGTCTAGCAAATGGGTTTACTAAGAGAGATCTTTCTAAAAAATAACATGTAGATTGTAAATATTTGGGCTAAGAAATTTGCAGTTCATCCCATGTTTTATTCAGAGCAGAATCTAAAGTAAGACACTTATAAGGTAGGAGTAGATAATCTCTCCACTATATCAGAAATGACCAATTGCTTTTTGCATATTAAAATTAAAAATCTCACAGTTAAGTTGCTGCTTATTGAACTACAGCAGAATTATTACTATAACTTAAACATCAAATAATGGCAAATAACCAATACACTGAGGAAGATACCAATCTGATTTCAGACCACAAGTGAAAAACTATTGAAAATAATCTATTATTTACCCACTCAATGTAATCACAGTCTGTTTAAACGTGTAGAGAAAAATCACTGAGGCAAAACAAAATTAAGACCTTTATAAATAGGTTCAATGCTGGGACTTGTGAAAAAAAATATCGTATTGATTTCCACAAATCAGTCTGGGTCTTCCAATTGTGAATTAATCTGGAGGAAAATCTGAGCTATGAAGCGATATGTAACCTGACTAATTCTTCATCTCCATAAATGTAAAATTCAACCATTTTCTCCAAAAACTTGGTAAATATTTAAAATGCAACTCAGTCCAGTTTTATACAGTACTAGAAGAAATTACATTTTTTCAACTAGATGAATCCTACTAATTTTCTTTTACCTTTGCTTTTCCTATATGGTACCATTACCCTGTCACTTACTACATTTCAAAGTGAATAAAAATACATCGAAGGAAGACTTTTTTCAAGTCTTGTGTGTCAAATATGTGTTTTCTAAAGACTGCGAGGATAATTTATGTGAAGTCAATGTTTATTCCTTGGGATTAACAGCAATGGCATCAAAACCAATTTTCATTCTACTCTACTGTCACGGTTGTCCCAGTCTAGCGAAGTGTTTAAGCAGATGTGCAGTATCGTTACACACAAAAAGACAGCTCATGTTCTTCAAGTCAAGCAAGGGCCCAAATGATTTCTTGGATTGAAGCCAATATCTGGTATTCCAGATAATACTTGAGACTGGAGCTGCAGAAAGACAGAAGCTCAAGGCACTTTATGGGTCATATGGATTAAACTCTTACCTGGAATTCACCACCAGTTCATACAATTCCAGTTAAGGATATCGATAACTATAAAAATATTAGGTCAGCCTATTAATTTAAACAAATAACATGGACAGATGAAACAAATTAATTAATATTTTATCAGGGAAAGAAGTCTTGTTGCTGTAGAAGTTACGCAGTCTATAAACACTTCTTAAAATAAACAGGAATTACTCATGTTCCTGGAGGACATACTCTTGTGGGAAATGTGTACGCAAGGTGAGCGTAGAATGATGCAAATTTTTTGTTATCAGCATCCTAGATTTCAGACATTTGGGAAGAATGTCTCCACTTTGCCAGTGATAACAGGAAAGGAGATTATGAGACAAGATGAGTCTTCAGACTGATATCTTAAAGCAGCTTCCTATAACACTTCTAATACCAAGAAATAGTTTAAATGCATATGAGAGTCCAATAGAATTATAACATGCAGGCTTGTGGGGTTTATCAGATATTAGGGAAGCTCTGTGTGTAAGATTTTTCAAACCCAAAATATTTCACAAAGCACATGGAAAACAAAAACTTATATAAAGAAAAAGAATATCTCTTTGTCCAGATGGTAGTTTAAAGGGTTTAATGAATTCTCTTTTATCCTCCTATTTGGATGGGAACCTACTTAGAAAACAAATATGATGTATTAGTTAACCCAGATGTTGTCCTTACACTGGAAACATTGAGACATAAAATCTAGCAAATGACAAATTTTAGACTCCTGTCCCTAGACAGATGAAAGGATCACCATTAGTTGTTTCTTCCTGACTCCTGGCAAAGAGCGCATGTGGTATATGAGACACACTGAAGATGATGGATGTCAGATAGATTTATACTTTTGCTGCTTATTTGCGAAGGGTTATTTATCGCACTAGCCATCCGAGTTAGTATATGACTTAATGATTTGTGCACAGCTGTGATACAGCTACTTTCGAAAGAGAAACTTCTACTATAGATACAGACATTGTCACAGATTTATCTGATGCTATGAAGATGCTGAGACCAACCACGTACTCCAGTCAAGAGTAAACAACAACAGAACCAAATCACAATCACTTCATAATCTGCATAATTAGATAATTAGAGTTATTGCTAAAGACACTACAACCCAAAATAAACTTGAGGTATAGTGGAGGCAACCTGTTATACTGATTTTCCTGTTTGCCTGCATTTGGAAACAGCCTATATATGTCCATTTCAACTTGCCCTTGAGGTATTTAAATTCCTTTGATTGATTGAAGTGTGCAGCATTCATTTCTGGACTTCTAACAGCTCAATTCATTCTTCAGGAATGAACCATTTCAATGTTCTGGATCAAAGGAAGCCTCTACAACTCATCAATTTAATGAGAACTGGTCATTCATTTTTATTAGATTTCTTCTTTTTCTACCAATATAAATATCAGCACTAGAGATTCACTGCAAAAACTTATTTCTGCACACTTGCACTAATCTGGAGGGAGAAAGAAGAAGAAAATGGGTGGAGGGATAAAGGAGTGGGAGAAATCAATTCAGTCTCTTGTTATCAGCCAAAAGTACATTCATTTTTTTTACTTTAAGAATAAAATTAAAACAGACCTATTGGTAAGCACTACTTTTGTAATTTTACTTTGACTTAAGAAAACAATTTCAATGTGCAAACTCAATTAATATAGAGAATCCAGTAATAAAACAGACCAGTTAATTAGCCAGACAAAATAAGAATGATGGTTCAACAGGGTATTAAAAGATAGGACTGTTCAATTACTGTTTAAAGTAGATATGCTGAAATGTAACCAGCCCTTAAAACTTAAAAAAACCCCCCAAAAAACAAAAAAACATCACTTTAAGCAAATGCTTCAATGGATTTATTGCATACAGTGTTCTTCAGAGAAAACATTTTATACACCAAACAGAAGTTTTTATTCATCAGTCAGTTAGGGGGGCCAAAGTCCAATCACTCACAGAACACTTGAAGATGGAAGGAATTCTGAAGACCATCTCATCTAACCTCCCTGCTCAAAGCAGGGTCAAACAGAGCAGGTTGCACAGGGCAGGCACTCCACCTCTCTAGGAAACCTGTTCCACTGTTTGACCACCCTGACAGTACTAATTTTTTTTCTCCTTATAGTATTTTGCAGAGCTAGAAAGATGATGTAAAGGAGAAAGAGGAAGAAAAGTGGCTTTGATGGCTTCAAAATCCTTTAGAAAATGTGAAGAAAGAAGTTTAATAGTTCAACCCTAATAGTAATCAAATTTGAGATGGAAAATTGACATTTTTGAGAGGATATTTAGAGCAATTTAGTTCTATTAGTCTTACAGCAGGTATGAGAAAGGTTTTGATCCTGAAAGGTGACAAAGTTGCCACACAAAAAATCCAGAGTACTGAATCCAGATTTGGGCCTTAACTCACTTATGTTCAGTTCCAAAGGGTCCTGTAAATCAGACCATAACAACCATGTTGCACCATTGGACTCTTTGGCAGTGCTACTTACCTACGAGTTTCACTGTAAAACTTTTGGTATTTGAGCCTGATTCTGCCTGCCTCATAATAGAGAATAACAGCATAGCTATTTTCAAGTTAGCCAGTGTGAAAGGTTTGACAGAAAACAAAAAAGTATTTGCTGTTTTCCATATTCTCTCTTGATGCCAATGATAACAGACCTTGTATGTCTTCTATTTCCTAAAGGACCAGAAAATTACTTTTTTTCTTTCTATGCCCTGAGCTCTGAAAATAATTCTCTGCTCTGTCCACGTCAAGTCTGTGACTAACCAGCACACTTCAGGCATTGCAGTTTGTATCCTTTAGAGATATTATGATGGTTTATATGCCTCTCCCAGTGAGCCTTTTTCCCCAACTCAATTCATTTGGTTAAACTATACATTTAGCTCGTTTAATCTTAGTTGTAATTAATCCTCTGGCCTTTAATCAGTCTTGTTGCTCTTATCCACATTTTTTTTTATTATCTGCTCCTACCATCTCTGAGATTTTAAGGTCAGATACTGATCAAGTTCAACATATGGGGAAGTACGTCACCAATGTGAAGACAGTCACTAGGACAGGAGGCAACAAGCACAAATAGGAATGCAGGAGGTTCCATCTGAACAGAACAAAAAAATTCTTTGCCATCAGAGTGCCAGAGCCTGGCCCAGGCTGCCCAGAGAGGTTGTGGAGTCTCCTTCTCTGGAGAGATTGCAAACCTGTGTGGAAAATCCAATCCTGGGCCCCTGCTCTGTGACACCCTGCTGGAGTAGAGGAGTTGGACAAGATGATCTCCAGAGGTCCCTTCCAATCCCCACCATTCTTAATTCTGTGTCTGAAAAACACTTGCATAAATATAGGGGGAGGTTTCCCCTTGCCACTACTGCCATCTGCTTTGGAAATGGCAACTAATAATAAAGACACAGAAAACCTAACAGAACAACAAGAAGGTAGAATAAAACATGAACAAATTAGTCACTACTCCTTTACAAAGTCTTTAATTTGTTGTTGAAAACATGGATTCTCATTTGATTTTTATGGTTGCTATGAAAAAGCCACCTGACACGTATCAATAAAATCTGTATGAGATTCCTTTCCTCTGCCATCTAGTTTATACTTGGGTTTCATCTGCAGTCTAGCTTGTATTTGTACCCCCTACTGAGTAAAGTTACAGAATATCATGAGGGCCCAACTTTATCACAACGCAAGACCTTCTGTGGTGCTTTAAAAACCCTAGCAAATTAACGCCTATTAGATCATGAACTTTTCACAAGAGGTGATAGATTTAAATACCTGCCTCATACAGTTATTGTCAGTAATTGAAATAATGCTCACCCTAGGAGCAAAACATTATGATTAGCATACCTTGTCATCAGTTACTTTATAAATAAAGAGTTACTTTAAAAAAATAGAGAAGCTGAGTCACAAAGTGCCAAGTGTATTTTTACACAACCTAAAAGAAACAGATTTGTTCCAACGTACCATGGCTGGTAGTTTACACCCAAATCCTACACAAGTGAGACTTAACTACACAGATGAAGCTGGATGAAGATTTGACAGTCCCTACAAACGCTGTCCTCAGCGTCAGCTGGCACTGTGCAGGCTGTGACTTTTTGTAAAGAAAAGCAACATTGTAAAGACAAAATAGATAAGTTTTGGAAAATATGTGATCAATTAAGGAGCAAGACAAGCTTGCCTGATAAAGTCTTTCAAGTAGGCCAAATTCCAGGCTATGCAATGTAGTTATTACCAACAGGGTTAATTTAGCATTGTACAGACAGAAAGTGACCTTTTCAAGGGAACTTTGCAAGACATCATTTACTGGAATAACTCCTCCCTTCAAAATACACTGAAAGTCATTTGAAAGACTTTGTTAGCCCTTTTAAGAAAGGTGAATTGTCATAAAAGAGTTTGCGGGAATTTAAAATACTCTCTGCTCCAGAAACCAAGAGCCTCTAGCCACAAGCAAGAATAAAGAAAGAATAGATAAATTTCTTCTCTTCGACCTGATATTCCCTGGACAATTTCTGCATAAAGTAAACTCGTCTTGAAGGAGACTGAAAATGCTGCTTAGCTGCCAGTCATAACACTAGCTGAAAATCTTTCTCCCTGCTCATGAAAAATACTTGTTATGAAGATGTCAGGTTACAAGGAACAGTCACACATAGGAACAGAATCATTCTAAAATCAAACTGTTAAGGATGCAAAGAAATTCTTAAGAAATCACGGATGGGAATAACATGGACTCACTTGTCTATCACTCTGATTTGTACAAAAATTAACATAAATGTGCATGCTTTTTTATTTGATAGTAATTAGCTTTCTATAATATATGTGGTGAACCAGGTAGTTTTGATGTGGCTTCCACAAAAGTGGGAACTATTAATTCTTACTCTATTAGAAGAAACAAATTCTAAGGAAGAGGATGTTTCATAATACAGCATTTTGATAGAATATTTTAATTATATTTCAGTAATTTTACTTCTGAATCTTTTCCAGCTGTCTCTGTAGAATCTAAAATAAGTACTGAAGTTACAGACATACAAAATTAATTTATAAACTTCCATAATATCTTAAGGAGGAAGCTACACAGTATTTCAGGG
This sequence comes from Megaceryle maxima, assembly GCA_024605025.1. Classification (NCBI taxonomy): domain Eukaryota; kingdom Metazoa; phylum Chordata; class Aves; order Coraciiformes; family Cerylidae; genus Megaceryle; species Megaceryle maxima. The sequence goes on from JANHGN010000358.1 coordinate 58,897, forward strand.
TTAATTTCAAGCATCAAAAAACCCAAAAAAACCCCACAAACAAACAAAGAAAACCAACCAAACAACAACAACAACAAAAAAAACCCAAACCAACAAAACAGATCCTGTTAAAATAACTTCTGATCTTTTTGTCTCTGATTTCAGGCTAGCATTCCCTTAAATGCATAAAATACTCATCCAGCTTTATTTTCTCTTTCAAACATGGTTCTTCCTTACCAAAGAATGCAAGATTAGAAACCGTCTGCATTCCAATTAGTTACTTTTGTTTGTTCGTTCAATCTGAGACATATCCACCCTTAGTAATGAAAAGGCTGAAACCCAGCACAGGCAGCAAATCCATTTTCATAGTGTACAGAGATAATAATAAATCATCTTAAAGTCCAGGTTTATTAGAAATGACTGAAATACATTACAGGGCAGCAATAACTTCAATGGTTGGTTTGCCAACCAGTGGGGTGGAATTAAAAATGCATTAAAATTTATAGAAAGGAAAGTAAATAGCAGAGAGTTTAGATTGGTTTTGACATAGTTAAATGAAGCATTATTTCTCTTTGTGTGGCTAATAAAATAAAACTTTACAGAATGGGAGAAACATTCTCTTTTGGAGAGATAAAAGGTGAAAAAAAATCCATTATTAATTGAATTTACTGCTTATTCCCTCCACTGCATGCCAGTGATGCATTTTAGAAGAGAAGTGCAATGGAAGGTTCTTCCCTCTGATTTCCCAGAGCATTAGCTACTCCTTTAGATTTTAACAAATGGATTCTGTTCCTTTGTAGATAAAAGTGTAAAACAAACACACAAGACATCATCTCAGATTTATATAGAATCACAGAATCATTTCAGTTGGAAAAGACCTTTAAGATCATTGAGTCCAACTGTTAACACAGCACTGCCAGGTCACTACTAAACCATGTCCCTCAGCAACACATCTCCATGGCATTGAAACCCCTCCAGGGAGGGGAACTCCACAACTACCCTGGGCAGCCTGGGCCAGGCCTTCACAACCCTTGCGGCAGCTTAAGAAATTGTTCTTCACGTCCAGCTTAAGCCTCCCATGGCACAACTTGAGGCCCTTTCCTCTTGTCCTGTCACTTGTTCCTCGGGAGAATAGACTGACCCCACCTGGCTCCAGCCTCCTTGCAGAGAGTTGTAGACAGTGAAGAGGTCTCCCCTTAGCCTCCTTTTCTGCAGGCCGAACAACCCCAGGTCTCTCGGCCGCTCCTCACAAGATCTGCATTTTAGACACAGCTTTGCATTCTCATTAGGGCCTTCTTGTTGGTCAAGAAATTACTGCAACTGACCCAGTAAAAGTCATATCAACTAAGAAGATCAGTTTTTACTATTTTATGGACCAGCCTCTATCCCAAGTTATATAGGCCCATGTCATCTTTTGTTTGCCCAACACATAGCTGAGATTTTATGCAAAATCTCTGATTTCAAGCAAGAGAACTCCTGAGCTCCCAATGAGAACCCTTGTCAAGATCATACCAAATGGTAAGTCATTACATTCCTTACCCAATTTTGGTGCTTTCTTTTGGCAATATAGTAAGTTCCTAACTCTAGTCTGCCTTAAATAAAGGAGACATTTGCAGGTACAATCAGAATTTGAATAGTGAACTGAAAGACAAGTGCTTTCACCCAGATAAAGGAAAAGTTTGTCCTCCATTGAACATTCATGCATCTAAGAGCAGACATTAGACACATCAGCATTGATATATAATGAGAACTGAGTCTATGTATCATTAGAATAAATTCATATTTAGTCCATGAAAATATAAACAAAGTACAGAACTATCACCATTGCAGCACCAGATTCTTAAGATTTGAAAATACAAGTTACATTTGATTAATTTCATTGCACACACAGCACTACAGATACTATGAGAAGGAAGAAAAAAAAATACACAATGTGTAGTCAACCTATGGAACCTAATTATTGAGTCTGATTTTCAAGGCAGGGATGCTGCAGCCATGTCACAGTAGTGTGCTTTCATGCTTCAGGAATACCAACTGCTAATCTCTGCTGGTCACAAAGAAGCCTCTTCTTTAGAGCGGCAGTTGGGATTACAATTACAAAGCTCACAGTGAATTATTTAGATGCTGGAATGTTTGAATCTTACCTTCATCTGGAAAACAACCTGAGAAAACAAAAATAAAAAACCAAGAAAATGACAAAATGCTCTGAGGATCTGAAACTTTAATTTTTAAGATGGGATAGTGATCCTTTGATTGGTCAGAAAACTAATGATGGAATATTGCAAGCAAGGGATTGCAATGAAAAGAGTAGGGGTAATGGCTTCAGACTGCAAGAGGGGAGATTTAGATTAGACATGAGGAAGAAGTTTCTCACTCTGAGGGTGGTGAGACACTGGAACAGGTTGCCCAGCGAAGTTGTGGATGCTCCATCACTGGATGTGTTCAAGACCAAGTTGGATGGGGCTTTGAGCAACATGGTCTAGTGGGAGGTGTCCTTGACTATGGCAGAGGGGTCAGAACTAGATGATCTTTAGGTCCCTTCCAACCCAAACCATTCAATAATTCTGTGATTCTATAATGCAGGTTTAATAGTTACACCACCACTTTCCACTCAGGAAAATTTCACAATCTTCTCTTATTTTGTCTTCATTTTTGTTACAGTGCTTTATTGGGTGAAAAGAATTATGGATAGGCAGTCATTACATAATGTTACAGATAATCACTACAAACATAGCAGGATGTATCCATCCCCTGCTTTTTAAAAGGCAAGCTAAAATGTAGGACATGCGTATTTTCTGTAACACTACTATGGTATCTTCAAAAAGGTCACCTTCCTACCAACCTTTGCATTCTCTCGATTTCTTCAAGGTTTCCAACAAAAAAGAACACTTACCCTTTGATATTAAATGCAAGGTCAGACAGAAGTAGTGATTGCAAATGGCCATTACTTTCCTGTCATCAGCCCAATTAAGGCTTCCAGCTGTCACTGTCTGACATTGCTGCACCATTAAAAATGAAGGGACATTCAGATGCATTGATCTATATCAAAAGTGCTTTATCGGGGGGGGGTGGAATTCATAATTGTCTTAAAGCATCAAACTATCAGATGACAATGTTAGAAGAAATGAAGCAAGAACTCTCCCAGAGTTGCAGACACTGGTTGATGCAAAGGAGCTAATTGTTGCTTCAACCATGGCCATTATTCACCATCGACCAGGCAGCCTGTCTTTGACGAGAAAGGTAACACATTCCAGAATATCCAAAGAGTTGCTCCACCAAACCTATAGGGAGATTTAGAATGGATCTAGCAGGCATATATAGATTTTTTCTAGACAACTATGATTTAATTTTTATTTGATGCTTTAAAAAGAAAACCCTGACAGGTGTTACTTGAGGAATAAATATGTGTAAAGGTACTGGAGGCATGTAGCACTTTGGAATATTGAGCATAGTGGTGGTAAAATATCTTCATATAATGACATTCGATTAACTTTTTATTTTCTTCTATTTTGGAAGTTTTCCAATCTATCGTAACACACATATATATATTTTTTAATGACATGTGGAAAAATCTACTATTTAGCAAGCACTAATATAATCAGTCCTAAAAAAAATTCTTCTTACTACTTTACTAACAATGTATTCTTAGCCTTTCTCCTTAGTCAGCTCTGATAGGCTTTTTTTTTTTTTTTTTTTACAATTTAATGGAAGAAATATTTTTGTACATTAAGATGTTCAACATAAAATTCTGACTTGAAAAATTAGTGTTTAAAATGTAGTAACCACCATAAAAGCTTAAACAATACCTTCTTGCACCTGAAAGATAAGTATAGAGAGAATAATGAATGATGTTCGAGGTTTATATAGACACTCCTGAGACAGCTAAAACTATAGACATCACACATTCCATATATTTTATGTGATTGATACATTCTTTGCTATCTGAAGGTAAAAATAATAAAAGCTTCTTGCCTCCTTAAAGCCAGTTGCTTCCCTTAGCACATTCCAGTTCAACTTCATGGCAGGGGCCCAGTAAAAATTTCAGATCTTCAGCATGTAAGGATCATACTGTCAAATGGATTTAGTCAGCTAAAACCATACAAGAAGCCAGTGAGGCTTCTAAAAGATCCACAACAGCTAAGTCCTCTCAGACCTTGATGAAATCAGTAGGATTAGTTGTCAACTAATATTGTTTCTCTTATCAACTAAACACCTTTCTATAACTTTTGAAAACTGGAAACCCTTGAAAAATTGAAGTATTAGTTAATTCATCACCTCCAAAGAAGCAGCTGCTCAAGAGGGAAAGTCTGCTTACATAAAGGTACATCTTTTCCCAATGAGTATGTTTGACATCCTTCAAGATCACAGCAGAGGGATAATGCCTGCACCAAGTCACGCAAACCTAGAGATCAACCATCCCATTCACCTTCTCTAGGTTTCTCAACTGCTAGATCAGATATTCAGCCTGATGACAAACAGTAAATATTTGACTTTCTTCTTAAATAACAAAGGAAAGAGTTATCTGCTTTTATATCCTCCCTGAAAGTTTATGTTGGACTTCTTTCAAGGTCACATTAGGACAGTTGGGGTAAAATCACTTTTAGATAACAGTTGAGAGCTGTTTAAAACCCGTGGATAGTGTGTGTATATATACATAAAATAATCTTTCATTTAAATACTTCAAGCAGTTTTTAATTCACTGTGATAAACCCTACCTCCTGTGTTAGTAGATTTTCTTTCAGTGTGGCTGTTTTTTTAAAGTGACTACAGAACTTTCAATAGTACACGGCAGATGACTTTGAGTACAAAAATCTGGTGAGTAGGACATGCTTTTTATGTATTTCATTTAGGCATCTAGTCTAACGTGGAACAATTGCCATCATCTTGCCAGATCATTAAAGCCTTGGAAATGATCCCCATACACTGTAACACATTATTAGTGATTGTTCGGTAAAATATACTATCAAGATAGCAAAATACTACCAATCTAATTAAGAGCTGTAAAATATTAAAAGAACCTGAAGAGCTAACATCAAATGAAGTTTCCATTAGCCTCAGCTTTACTCTAGGTGCATGCCACCTGAAGAATGAAAGAGTTCATAGCTACATGAGCACTACTTTCTGGTTTGGTTGTGTGGTGGGTTGGTGTTTTTGACACACCCTTTTTGGTGCAGGAGTCAACCCTGCTAGAAGGAACAGGAAAACAAGACTGATACTTATGTCCTTGCACTGGATATTGAATCCAGTCACCATCTATTATAGAGAATGCTAGTTTAAATCATTTTTTTTTCCAAGAGATACACAGAAAAAGAGTCAATATTCCACTTAGCAGAAGGTTTCTGAAATGCAACTATGAAATGGAAGTATCAAACATCTACAATCAGATTACTTCTATAAATCTTAGGGTGTTTTGCACCTTAAACTGCTATGCTTTTACATGGCAGCTGATCTTACAGCATGAGCTGTAAAATTAGGTCCTGGAAACCATTAGTTTTTAAGAATTCCATGATGCCATTCATGAGCAGACCATGTTCTTGATCTTCTGACAAACTCCTGAGATCCTTAGGCAAGCTCTGATAACCCAGCTTTCTCTTTCATTTTCTAGTGGAGTACATATTTGTTTTTTCCCATCCCAGTCCTTGTTGCACAGTAAAATATGACGGCTGTTTGTGCAGTAAGAACACAGACCTTCATCTGAGCATACCTTGGCAAAACTGGAATACACATGAACCAAATTATTTGGCTGTCGAAAGACCACATCTCATCAGGCATAGCCAGTGCTCTTCTGTAGTCAGCAACACCAGAGGCAACAGACAGACATTTCAGAGGCTGCAATACTTGGATGGCTTCCCTATAATACCCACAGCTCAGAAAAATCACCTTTCGTGGTCCTCATCTGTCATGGTGAGGGTCGGTCTCTGCTCCCGAGAAAGTATAACAAAAGCTTTCTCATCCCCGGATGGATGTGCATTGTCCTGTAAGTAGTAGCAGGAGTAGTAATAACTTTTCATTGGAGGGAAAAAAGCACTCTCGTTTTAATCGTGAACAAGTTTTTCCTCATTTGAACACTGCTTTAAAGGATGCAATGAAATGATATTTCTTTGATTATCTTTATAGAACATTTCAAAATAGCAATTTGGTGGCATAACAATGTTTCAATTTGATAGATCTTGCACCAAGTATGAAACACATGCTGCCTTTCCTATCCACAGAGAAATCTATGGAGACTCAGCAATTCTGAACATAAAGCCATAATTAATTCACTGTCGGCACATATAGCCAGTAAGTACTTATGAAACTTTAAACTTTGGTCTCCCAGGGGAGAAATTCACCCCTATTTGAGAGTGGGCACAGAACTACTACCCACTTAAATCCTGACTGATTTCTTAGTTGGTACAGGCTTTGTACCAATGCTCAGTTACAGAATGACTCTCCATTTTTGTACCTCATTTTATCAACAAAGAAAGTATAATAATTGCTCTCAGGACTACTGTGAGATGTACTTAGTTAAGTCTATATGACCTTGAGATTCATATATAATCTGTCTGAATGCCAAGTATAACCCTTTAAAATGAAGGCCTGGCTATGGGTGTCCCACAAGGAAAGAGACTTGTGATCTGAATCACAGAAGACACTCTTTCCTCTCCTCCTGGACTGCAAGAAAACCTCACTCCATCTGAGGACAGAGACTAGGTTTTCAAAGTTCTATCCTAAAATACAGAGCTGTGTGGTGAGAGGCGTTCATAGTGACTGATCATGCTCATGCTCTCCATTACACAGTTACTGATGGTGTAAGTGGAAAAAGCAGAGGAACAGAATAAGGGCTGAGGTCACATCTGGAGTATTGTGTGCCCAGTTCTGGGCTCCCCAGTTCAAGAGAGACAGGGAACTATTGAAGAGAGTCCAGTAGAGGCTACAAAGATGATGAGGGGACTGGAGCATCTCTGTGCTGAGGGAAGGCTGAAAGCCCTGGGGCTGTTTAGCTGGAGAAGACTGAGAGGGTGGGGAGCAAGAAGCTGGACCAGACTCTTTCCAGTGGTGCCCAGTAAAAGGACAAGGGGCAGCGGGCACAAACTGGAACCCAGGAGGTTCCATCTGAACAGGAGGTAAAAATTCTGTGCTGTGAGGGTGGCAGATCCTGGCCCAGGCTGTCCAGAGAGGTTGTGAAGTCTTCTTCTCTGGAAAGATTCCAAACCCACCTGGACACAGTGATCCTGGGCAACCTGCTCTGGGTGACCCTGCTGGAGGAGGGGGTTGGACAAGCTGATCTCCAGAGGTTCCCTTCCAACCCCAGCATACTGGGATTCTGTATGTAGGTGGATAGGCTGAGTAGAGAATGGAATAAGCAGAGTTGAGCCACAAACCATTGCTGATTTCCTCCTTGTTTTATTATTTCCAACGAGCGGAGCCTTCTATCACTCTGCAGTAATTGCATGTTTTCTGTTTTGCAAAAGAAATCCCTACGCTCTGAAAATAACCACTTTGGACCCCTTTAGACTTGAAGCTAGTAGAAGAGTCCATTCTTTTTATGTCAGGGTGGCACTGGGTCATTACTTCACATCAGGATTTCTTGAGTAAAGGTTGCTGAATTTTGACATCACTGTGGCCGTCTATGGCCTTGTAAAAATTTACAGTGAAGCATTATCAGAGCTTGATTCTCTTTCTGTCACTCATAGAAAAGGCAAAGGTAGACACTTGAAGCAGGAAGCCCCATTTGTTGTCACAATTAAATAAGGTGATTAATGAAGTTCCTTACTTATCATGGCTCAGATTTTCTACCAGCCTTTTCTTCTCCCCCACCTGCTGCCACCATGGGCATGAGCACTAAACCATAGAGCTCTGCAGTATTTTGAAGCAATTTCAGATTTTAGAAGCAGAATAAAGGGCTGCTCTGACATAGTTCCCACAACCAGCAAAAGAGAATGCAGACAGCTCATACAGGCAATTAAAAGAGCTTAAGTAATGGAATCTGGCTTCTAGCTGTGCCTTACAGATACCAGTTTGAAAGTGTAGCATCCATAAAAATAATCCATATCCATTAAAAGGGCTAAGCATTGCTGGGCAGGCTTGTTTTGTCCCTGTCAAAGACTGAACAACTGGTCTTTCTGTTGATCTTTAAATTAAAAAGAAATTACCATTCAGAGTTTCTAATCAGCATAAACTCCAGGCAGTAGGACCAACTTGTTATATGCCAGACAGGAATTTCTCTCCATTTGGGTAACATTTTACAACATAAAGAAATAAGGTTTTGTCACAGCTGACAGCAGACTTGAGCATTATGATCCTCCTGTCCCACATTTTTCCTGCTTATTGTGCACTGCCCCCCCACCATGATCTGAATAGCTCTACAGGCTGGTGAAGAAGAGCTGAAAACCCACTTGCACTGTCACAGCCAGAACCTGTCAGGGTGCACAGAGTGACCTCCCTTCCCTGGGACCTCCAAAAACCTAAATCTGCAGTCAGAGTCTGCTAGAAAAGTGAGTGCTTCCAAAGGACATAGTGCTATCATTTGATAATTATTCACAACAAAAAGAAAGTTAAATTAATCAAAGTAGATATAAAATATTATCAAATTATATCATATTACTAAAGGTCACTTTGAAATTTTCTTTTTGTTTCAACTCACTGCAAAGGCTTTCACAATGCACAGATCAAGACACCAAAACCTGTTATATTGATCTTGAATTAAAAGTTTAGTAAAGTACTCATAGCAATACTGCAGAACAATCACAAAAATGAGGAAAATTCTCTCATTTGGAAAAAAGTAGGGAGAAGTACTTAGGAAGTAAGAATAGTTATTAGACCAATTGGAATTTGGACAGAATTCATACCGCAATTTATAAAACCCAAAACACTACAAAAATTAATTAATTAATGCAGAGGCATTAATGAACACAAGTGACTCCTACTCCTTGCAAAGCCTTGGCTTTAAATCTCATTTAGAAATCACTTAATATTTTCTATTTTCAAAAGTAATTTCAGAAAAACACCAGACAGGTATTTTCTCAGTCATACTGTAGCTCAGGTATCAATACAGTTGAACCCTACAGATGGGTAGGAATCCTTCATAGCTTCTCCTATGGTAACAGGATGAATTGAATCAGAACTAGTTTCATTTTCTCAACTGCCCCTCCCCCCCCTCAAAAAAAAAAAAAAAAAAAAAAAAAGTCCAAATACCTGGAAATCCATAGCCATATCTTGTTAGAAAACATCCAGCCCCATCAATCACACTGGAGCTTTATTTATGCATGGCTTTAATGGGCAAATTCACTGTAATCGTGCAACAGACTAGCAGCATATGCTACCCAACTGCTCCCACCTTCATGCCATTATAGCAAGCAGCACACATACACACATCCAAGCTGTGTCTAATCTGATGATCAATGTGGGCATCAAGGCATCCTCCGATTAAAGCCACAGGATATCCTAAAGAACAAGTTCATCAGTTTTTCTAGAAACTGAACCCAAATATTTGTTGCTACTCCATGAGGAAGAAGAGAAAGGGATGAAAATCCCAACTCTTAATTTACTCTAACCCTCTGTATGTAAAGGAGTGTATAAGATGCACTGCCTTTATGAAAAAAAAGTTCTTTTCCTTCAATAAAGTCAGCCTTGTGGTATGACAAAACACAGTACTTGGGAACCTGGCTTTACAGCCCACTTACATCATTGTTAACTAACCTGAAATTTTCTGATCACTGTTATTTCTAAAGAAATATATTTTCCTGGACAAATAATCCAATTTCTGCTTCTTTGGCACCGTAAAAACATCTGATCCAAGGACAGTGCAGAACCCATAACAAGTTCAGCAGTAGCTTTGCCTTGATCACCAGATTAAAATGGAAAGATTTTATGGGAGGTCTGCATTTTAAGATTTTGAAGTATAGATTGTCTGTGGAAAGGTAAGTAAACAGAAATCACCCACGCAAAAGGAACAAGACAGCAGGAGTGCCATACTTCTTGCTGAACAGCATCATCATGGTGTCTCTCCACATCCCACATCTATTACAGGGGATTAATCCTATTTTTAATTGACAGAAAGACTCCAAGTATGAAATAAGGATATCCAGTTGGGGATTTGATGCCAAATATGCAGTTCAATCTCTCATTCACATGCTTGTTGCATTGCATGCACTTTCCAATACTTCTCCAGGAAGAAATACCTTCAAGGGTCACTTTTTTCTTGAAAGCAGCAGTACTTGAAGGATGAGATGTTGGCATACTGTGTCCCTCAGGCAAGAGGACACAATTTAAAACTGAAGCATTGCCTACAAAAAACAGTATTACAAAACCCAACTCCCAATCCTAGACACAATCTTTGTAATTTAACCCTTAATATCATCATAGAATGGTTTGGGTTGGAAAGGATCTTAAAGATCACCTAGTTCCAACACCCCCTGCCATGGACAGGGACACCTCTCACTAGACCATGTTGCTCAAAGCCCCATCCAACCTGGTCTTGAACACTTCCAGGGATGGAACATCCACAACTTCTCTAGGCAACTTGTGACAGTGTCTCACCACCCTCAGAGTTAAGAACTTCCTAATTTCTAATCTAAATCTCCCCTCTTCCAGTTTGAAGCCATTACCACTCATCCTATCAACCTGTTAAGCAAGCTGTTGTCTAATCACAATTTCCCCACCATTCACTCCTCAGGCAGTAAATACCATGTTTAAAAATTCATCAAAAATTTCCATTAGCTATATGTGGTACTTGCTTTCAAAAGCTCATCTCTCTGCAATGCCAGTGCTTTCTCCAGATCTGTAATTGAAATAAGAAGTGCACAACTGTACTTGGGGGTGTTTTTGGCCTCTGCTGGCCAATTCATTTTATCTGCAAATGTAAAGTCATGCAGTGATGAATCTTAATAGCACTGTTACTATGAAAGGTGGCTAAAAGCATGGAATAAAAAGGAGGGATATTCCCTCTCTTCAGTTAATGTAATTTTCACACTCCTGATCCCCTTCCCCCACACTGCCTTTCATAATGTGTGATTTTTTTATAAATTTCTCAAGAGGTAGATACTTATTAAGTATTTATAATTTTTTTTCCAGTAGTATATCTGGCATTTATGACCATATTCTGTCTTCTTTCACACTTCACATAGAACTTAGAGAGGAAGATGAGCAATTAGGATTGTGCATTGTTTTCTGGAGCAGATATTGCCTGTTAAGTAAGAGGCTTTTAGGAGGTAATGATCACAGATATATTACCACTGTGTTATTTAATGAACTTCCTAAAAGGACAAGTTAGAGATGTTTTGGTACAAAGCACTTTACCTTTTACTTTAAAAGAAGCCACAATCTATATCTATCCTGATGGTCATGTTTTTATATAATCATCAAAGCTCCTGGGAGCAATAAATTTATATGAGAACACTTGATGACCTTCTATCCCCCACCTGTGTGGGAAACTGCACTGTGCTTTGTTTTGTCATACTCTGCATCACAAGTTTTTCCTTCAGAAGCAGAAAAAACCATAAACATGTGGAGTTCTTATGGTCCAGACATTCCAGGGTCTACTTTATTCCGTAAAACCCAGCCCTGAGGATATGCTCTGAAATAATTTCAAGCAGATGCAGATGATCTCTTCATATTTCAATGTCTCCAAAGAATCACTAAGTGAAACTGGCTTATTAGTCATCAGGTAAATGATCAAAAAAATGAATGTGAGAACTGAATAGCAAGCCCAGATAGCCAGCACCCTAAACTGTCAGCGCTATTATGACTCTTTCAGCTGTCATGTAACCTCTCTCCCAAGAGATATGCCAATGGATCTAAAATACACCAGGCGCAGAGCCTGGTGTCCCCTATCTGAATGGAGTAACTCTGCTATCTATCTGTACTTTAAAAGGCAATGGTTGCGTTACCTTCTTCCATGGCCACATTTTGAAATGGCAGACAAAATGTGTGTCCCCAACCTACAGATTCATATATTCAGAAAGTTTTATTAACCTGGCTTTAGCTTGACCATACTAGTTACAAAGCTACTTTTTACTGAGGCACAAGCAAAGCAAGTGTTGACTCACCTGCCATATATCAAATAAATATACAAAGAGTCGAAGACAACTTTTATGTCCCTTGATGTCTACACTTTACAGTTGGGAGATCAAATCCATTCCAGCCTTGAAAGATGCCTATAATTTCTAATAAACAAACCTTCCAATGCTCACATCATAAAGAATACAAAATTTCAGTTATGATGTGTTCAGTAAGTTCCAAGAGGTATGTATCCAGGATCTGACAATGAAAAACATTTAGCATGTGAAGCCAGAAGTGGCTACCCTACATTTATCTTAAAAACAAAACAAAACAAAACAAACAAACAAAAAAAACCAAACAAACAAAACAAAAAAAAAAACCCCAAAAAAAAAAAAGATCGAATCCTTTAGCCTGCAGTTTAACATATATTTTTATCTTGCATCTAAAAATGCGACCTTTTTTAGATTAAAAAACTAGTTATGTCCCTTGATTTTAAATATTTCTTGTTTCCATAGACACAAGTTTGCAACATAATCATCTTCATTTACACAAACCCCCATTTTCACTTCTGAGGGGTCTGACAAGCTTTGGCCAATCTCCAATGCTCTGTCAGCATGTGCCAAGAAGAAAGCATTATGTCTTATTAAATGATGTTAGAGATAGAATCATCCCAAACTGAAACAGAAAATAATTTTAAAATAACACTGGTTAATAACCTCCTGTGGCTTTTCAAAATCTTTTTGATTTTACAGAATCTAAAGTTAATTATTTTTACAGCCACTCAGGGAGAGAGTAACTACATTTCTTAATTCTCAGGCACAGGAGTATGGGCTAAAAAAGCTGTTGGTATAAAAGTGACTCCATGCAGGATGACAGCTCTGCTTATGTGTATCCTAATTAAATTAGTCTAATTCCTGCCAGATACAATGGTGGACTTGAGTGTGTGTATTGTAGTTGGGCCTTAAGTGAACAAATATTTCAAGCAGTTGATAGTATACAAAGACAGAAATTCATAAAAGGGAGCAGAAACTCATAAAAATATCTCAGAAAACATATCTAGATTCTCATTACAAAACATACCACAATAATTGCCTCCCTGACAGTAATGACCTTGCTAGAAAATTCTGGCACATAAATGTGACAACTAAAGGAAAATATCCAAGTTTTGACACCCACTTTTCCTGCCAGCTCCATAGGGCAATTGGCTGCAGATACAGTTAATCACTCATGCATCGACTCTTCATAAATCTGTCCTTCGCCACACACACAGTATTTATGAAAGGGATTATATGAGTTGACTGCTTACAACTGGTGGTGCTGGATTTTATGACCCATGCAGTCCAGAAGGGAGTTGTGCTTTTAAGTGCATAACCAAAGTGCAAAAACTTTTAAGCAAACTTTAAACAGCTGGTAAAATAGGATTTCCTAGTAAAACCTAAGGACCCTCCCTGCCTTAAGTCTCAAAAGTATATGGATACTACTGTGGCACAAATCAAATGAGTAAAATCTCAGCTAGGAAGGTAAATTGAGATGTAGAACCACACCCATGCAGCTACACATTCTTAGGGTCTTAAACCAAATCAGAATTAATTCAGGTGTTTCTGAGGCACCTTCCCGCTCACTGAAGCTACATTCCAAGGTACCAACAAGTTTTGGCAAAAGGAGCTTCTTTTATATTTTCTACTTGTCCATTTTATGTATCATAGAATCATAGACTGATTTGGGTTGGAAGGTCATCTAGTTCAAACCCCTGCAGTGAGCAGGTTGCTCAGAGCCCCAGCCAAACTCACCTGGAATGTTTCCAGGGATAGGGCATCGGCCACCTCTCTGGGCAACCTGGGTCAGTATATTGGCAGCTATGGATGTTCCATCACTGGATGTGTTCAAGATCAGGCTGCATGGGACTTTGAGCAACCTGGTCTAGTGGAAGGTGTCCCTGCCCATGGCAGGGTGGTAGAAACCAGATGATCTTCAAGGTCCCTTCCAACCTAAACCATTCTATGATTCTATTGCCCTACACATTAAAAAGCAAACAAACAAATCCTGCCAGTCTCCTCCAAGAAGTACAGGGTCATCACAAGTTGAAAGCAATAAATACAGCATTTCTCTTCTTTAAAAGATGGTGATATGATACGCCTTTGCAAGCATAAATCCAGAAACCTACCTTTTAGAGTTAGTTCCTGGCTTTTGTTTGTTTATTAAGCAAAGCAAAATTTTAAACAGACTTCAGGAAGGAAATCTTACAGAGAAGACTGGACAGGCAATATAAGTAAGCAGCTGGTAAAACTCTTCAATATAAACATATATAGGTATTTTTTAAAAAGGGAAGAAGTTGATGTGTTCCCTCTCCAAGCTTTTAAAATTTTCCTCTTAAGCAATGCTTGGGGGTTTTTTTTGTTGCATCCCAGAGACAAATCCCTCCAGAGTCTGTGAAATTGTTATTGCATTTACATGTTTGCTGGAAGTGCTTTGGCCAGTGCTTCCTGGGTAACAGGTACTTTTTGTGTAACAGTTCAGAAAACAAACAGTAGATCTGAAACCATAATGAAAGTTTCTCTAAAAGAAAAGTTTGGAGTAGTCTTCATGCTCATGCTCCAGTTAAGCGGAGCAGGATTTTAAGACTATTTTTATGGCTGAAAAGGCAGACTGGCTTCTAATGGAATTTTGGAAGTCACTTACCTGCTACACCATATGACAGGGTTACTTGATTTCTGCGCAGAGCATTTGTTGCTCATCTCCCACTAACTTCCTTTGTATCTATCTCATTTGCATTCTAGCACTTTCAAGTCACAGCCCTGAAGGTGTCATGTTTAATTTACTTAATGAATATATGATAATTTATGTCTATCCTGTGGCTTAATGGTGCATAAATGTTCAGCTACATTCATCTTCTTCAATTTGGTTTTAAGAAAAAGATACCAAATGGTGAGGTAAATGGCAGCACTTTGAAGAGTAAAAGCATGTCCAAAGGACTGAGACACACGACTTCTTTTGTGACCCAGTTCTCTAGTTTACTTGAATAAATAGCTTCATAATAACAAAATATTCTCTCTTGTAACTACTAAAGTATTTGTAGCACTTCCGTATTTTTGAAGGGGATGTTTGTTTGTAGCATTTCAGAAGACAATGATGAAAAATCCTCTCATATTTAACAGAAGGCTGATTTTTCTTGATTTATTTTGTGCACTACATCTTTCAATTTCTAAGAAATTCTGCCAAGAAGGCATACCCAGCATGATACATATTACAGACTGGTTTACTTTATTTCTTTAAGTTTATGTATTAGTTAGTTGTAGAATCATAGAATGATTTGGGTTGGAAGGGACCTTTCAAGGTCATCCCCCTGCAGGGAGCAGGGACATCTGCAACTAGAGCAGGTTGCTCAGAGCACCAGCCAACCCTCACTACATAACTAACACTCATCCTAAGGCTTGCTCTGGGAATAAAGAATCAAGTGGAAGGGTTTTCTAGCATCTCACTTGAGAAAGCTTCAAGTCTCTGAGCAGCAGTTCCAGCCCTGACAATCAGCCTAGCTTTCTGGGGTGACTACTGTATAAAGGGGCCTTCGCTGCATGCACAACAGACTTCATTGGCCGCAAGTGGCAAACAAATCAGAGTTTGGGATTTCCTGATGCAAAGAGTTGTCCCACTAATGCTGGAGAAAGCTGGTTCTAATCCCAGTTTTACAAGCCACTCTTTGTTATTAAAAATCAGTGTAAAGTGCTGTGGGGAAGATTTTAACTTTTTTATCTGGACTTGTTTACTAGTTTTCAAATGTATCTTAAATGACAGGGAAGGGGGATGTCTGTTCTAAATTATAATCTTTTTTGCTTTATCCTTGCTCTAAAAAAGGATTCTGCATTTGTTC
>JANHGN010000358.1:74776-86577 GCA_024605025.1 Megaceryle maxima
AATCAGTGTAAAGTGCTGTGGGGAAGATTTTAACTTTTTTATCTGGACGTGTTTACTAGTTTTCAAATGTATCTTAAATGACAGAGAACTGCATGAAGTATCATTTCCATTGCAAGGTTCTTCAATATCACTACTCAGAGAAAAGCAAATCAATAGTTCTACTCCCATCATCATATTGAAAAGCTGATACCTTTTCTAACCCATATCCACCAAAAGATAAGTCAGGAAGCAAAAAGCAAAGTGTGTTCCCAATCATAGTGACAAGTCCCACAATAAACACATAATACTAGACACACAACGATCAGGAACATGCTGCACAGATGATTCTGGTGGGTCACAACATCTTCTCTTTCCAAAGTGATGAGAGATGGACTATAATGAACAGAATCCTCAAGTGGGAAAAACAGAAGCCAAAGGTCAACATATGAAGTACAGAATAAAAGATCTGGACAGTTTTGGTGGTGAAGACCTAAACTTTATTTTGAAAGTTGTTTTCACCCTGAAGAATCACAGAGCTTCATCATAAAGGCCCCTCAGTTATGTGTGTAGGAGAGTCTTTTTATGGAAAGCCAAAGTATAGCTCTCTTGAAGGTGGAACAATGCCCGGTTTGATGTTTTGGGGGCTTTGTTGTTTGGGTTTGTAGGTTTTTCTTTGGGGTTTTGTTTTTTTTTTTGAGTGGGTGGGGAGAGAAGAATGGAGTTAGGTGTTTTGTTGTATTTATTACCATTTCAGTACAACAACAAAAAGGTGTTGGGCAAATTTGAGGATGTAAAATATAACCATCAGGTTTCAGCAGTTGGCTGAAATCTGAGCTTCATACTCAATTTCTTAAAAAATCTGGTCAAATCCAATCTAAAATGACCATAAACAGTCATTACTTTCCCAGT
This sequence comes from Megaceryle maxima, assembly GCA_024605025.1. NCBI lineage: Eukaryota > Metazoa > Chordata > Aves > Coraciiformes > Cerylidae > Megaceryle > Megaceryle maxima. The sequence goes on from JANHGN010000358.1 coordinate 75,665, forward strand.
TGGTAAATCCTCAGAAAGACAAGAAACAGCTATTTAGTCTTAGCTTCTTGCAATGTATGAAATCAAAGTTCCTCTTGAAATAACTTCAATGGAAAATAAAAAAAAACCCTGTCTCTCTCATATGACAGGACATATTACAACAGTTTTCTTAGAATGAGGATTTTTTTTGGTGAGGCCTTTTCTGAATTTTTTTTTTTTTTAAGTACTAAGACCTGAACATCAAAGTTATTTTACTCAAGTGAGATCTTTTCTGCTAGCTGATTGATAGTACCACATTTCTAAGACGAAAAGTAAAACATTATGTTTCTTAAATGTTAGATTATAATGAAAGTAATTTATCTTCAACGGCTCCTTATTATTTCTCATTAAAACAGCATCTAAGTTCAATATTAGGTATTGTGGGAGCACAGTGGGCATTGTTCAAGTCTCCTGTTCAGAAAATGCCTTCAAGTAATGAGCTTTTGTCGAACGTCAGTAATCTAAGAACACCCACATAAATTCTCCAAGATTGTATGTTATTCTGTTGAATGTAGGCAGAATTATCACACATAATTAAACAGCACAGATACAAAAAGCGTTGTTTATACCTCACAACAGCCTTCGAGTATCGAAGCTCATTTTTAAACTATTTATATGAATCGATAAATAAGGTCTGATTCTTCACCATCAAAGCAATTTCATGCCTTTTTTTTTTTTTTTTTTTTTTTTTTAACCCCATCATGCCAGGTTATATGAACAAAATGTAAGTGCAAGCCCAGGTACAAACATAAAATAATAAAGAATTTTATTTATTTTATTTTGGCAGCATTATATACTCAATTCACATGCATTTTCCTTGGTATGCATTACAACACAAGACTCAGCAGAAAGCAAAATTGGATTAAGTGTGATTTAAAACTTACTGCTGAGTGAAAAATCCAGAGTCCGGCTCCCACAGGTACCAGAACTTCTAGGTCAGAAGATCAGAAAGTTTTTTTGTAGGCAGGAACAAAAGGAGTAATTTATCTACTTTTCTTGAATATTACAATGTTCCACTAATTATTTTGAAACAGATTAAAAATATGAAGTGTGTGTAAATTATCGCTGTTCTGTTCTCATCGTATCATATAACTGGCACCCCAGATTTCTGTGTAGGACTTGTGATATGCTGCTTTCTGGTTTCACCCTTGTGTAGAGCTCAGTACTACACTGATACAATTATTTTTTAACACAAACCAACAGGCACAGTTCTGAATACATAACAGGAAGAAGTTTGGTGTTTTAGCAGCATATGTGAAACCATTACAGGTAACACTTCTAAGTCATTCCCAGGGGAGGTGTTGTCACTCACTGCCTACCTTGATTTACTCCTGTGACTAGCTTTTGATGAGGTAACCAATAGTTAGACTACCTGTAGATACCCCAACTACACGTATACTTTTGGTTACCTATTAATCTCAAAGAGCTGTATCTACTCTAGAAATCATTTCTGCAAGACTCTTCGTTCTAGATCTTAATTCCTTGAGAACTTCCTACAAAGTATCACAGGTATTTTGTAAACATGTATTTCTAGGACATCTATACACTGATATTTATCTTTTTTTTTTTTACTAGATACACCAGATGGTTTAATTATAAAAACAAGGTTTGCCAGATAACCATTAGTGCTTGTTTTATACATGCATTTTCCTGTCAATACCTTGTCTTTCCAAGCTAAACACTTTTGTCTAACAGCTAATTATATTCTGTGAAAAACAAGTAAACCTTTAACCCTGCAGCTTTTGGGCCATCATTATTTATCAACCACATATGCTAAAGTTGACACTACCAAATATCCTTTTGGACAGTCAAAAGTGGAAAAAAAAAGTCAACACGCTTTTTTGCTACAGATTAGTGAACATAACATGCACATTATTTGTTATTTATGAAGACTTAAAAATGGAAGTCACACACTGAAGCAACTAAAAACATTAAACGGTATGTGCTCACAATGCAGGCTATTGACTAACCCTACCAATATGCACTCAGGCAAAAGCAGCAGCTAATTTCTTATTAATCTAGTTACCTCCCACAGTGTGAGGCTGCAGAATCTATTGATTTTGATCTTGAATGGCCTGTTACTTCTTGACATCTTTTTCCAAGTATAACTTTAGAAGTAGCCTGCAGTGAAGACAGAGCTTGAGAGAACTGGGAAAAATACTATTCAGAAGTACTTGAGCAAGGCTTTTCACCATGAAAAAGGACCCTGCCCTTGAACATTTACTGCATACAAAGTACAGGCATATTGCTCACACACAAAAGGTAAAACCTTGTGTGTTTTACCTGAAGGATTAAAAGCAGGCTCTGACCTGGCTGGGATTTCAGCCTCTGGAAATACTTCCTTGAGTATTCACTGACACATCTCTTCACATGCATCTGACCTCTAACACTCACACATGAAGTGGAAGTTAGTTACCAGCTCTACAGGAATGAAAGGGAACAACTACTATTTTCTTTTGTAAATTCCCCACAGTATCTGATATATGAATTTTAAGCAAAATACAAATGCAGCACCGCGTAAGTTGTAGGCACTTGGTAAATCTCAAAGCTAGTCCAGAGCTAGAGAATGAAATTTGCCTTAGTCCCTTTATTCCCTACAACCTACAAGTGGTTTGGAGTAGTCATTCTTAGCCATGCAACTGTTTCTTTTGTGCACTGGGAGCAAACATATTGCATGAATGTCATCAGGTGCTATTTCACCTGTGTATTTCTTAGCCAATCTGTTTTCTTCTAAATGACCTCCCCACAAATACAGAAATTTTGGAGAACAATGTACTGTGGAAACCAGAGCAAAGAAACAAAAGAAAAAACCCTCTAGAGCTTGAAGTAAAAATCCCCCTTGATCTGCACAATTAGTTTGTTAATCATTTTCATTATCAATGGGCGGGGAGGGGGGCAGGGAATAAATAATTAAAGTCTTACTTGAGATCCTGTGAGCCCTTCACTAACAAGATTAAATGTGCAGATGTGAAAGAGATGGCCACACAGGCAAGGATTTTATGAGCAGGTGCCACTGTTCTGATGATGTAACATGGCATTTTAGATAAACTATTTCAACATATCTCATCCAGTGTTTTTACGCTACAGTTCTAGTTCAGATGCAGTGTATATTTCAATAAAATATCTTAATTTAAAGAAGTTATTGAGAATCACCACATCTGTAGGTACCTCCCAGTTCCATTTACCAATGCAAATTAAAAAAAAAACCTGTCCCACATATCTGGAATTCAGACTTTAACTAAACATTCTGGTACCTACATGTATAGAGTCTGATTTCCAGAGCTGTTAAGCCTTACTATTTATTGAAAAGACGATGGTTCTAAATCAAGATATCTAGGGATTCTTGGTCTCACTATAAAATGTAACTGCTAGCTTGCAAAGAAGTCATGGAATCTTAGATCATTCTGTTTAGTGACTCAGCTGGAGGCCGACACGGTAGTAGGTAAGTATCTCAGCTATATAAAACATGCTAGAGAATTCCGGAGGATTCTCATTTTCCAGGCTGTTGAAATCAAGACCCATTGCCAAGTCTTACTATCACCATTTTAGGAAGAACTGCAACTAAAGACAAAGGTTATACCATCAGATATGAATGATTCACAGACATAGCTGTGGGCTAAAGAAGATTATTCCAAATCTATTCAGAACACAAATTAGATCAGTGGGCAGCAATTGATCATAACTCCTCCATCTTAAAAAAAAAACAAAACAAAAAAACCAAACCCCCAAAACCCCCCAAAACCACAACAGCTGAAAGTGAAAGAAACAAACAAAAAAAAAAACCCAAAAAACAAAAACAACCCACCCACAAAAAAACCCCAACAAGAGTAAAACCACAACATAAAAAAAAAAAAAAAAAAGAATCAAAAATTTCTGTCCTGACTATGGCCATGAGAACTCACTAAACAGCAAGACATTCTTTCTTTGTTCCCAAGGGAACTGTGGAAGAGATTTGATCAGGTGCTGCTGTCTGACCTGGAGTATCTTACTTTCATACAGAGGCAATATTATCTATGAGACATCAGACCCAAGAGCATAACACTGTGTTCACACTTCTGTCTTTCACTTCAACCCCCTTCCTCCCCCGTACAGCCCTGTTCTAGGCATTGTTTTTCACACATGAATGTCAGCAGCGTTATAAAACTCTCTTTCTAGAAACACCGACGATTATAAAAAAGCACCTCATTCTTCCCACACAGGAGCTCTGAAAACGCAATTAGCGTGCTACTGATTCTAAGACGCTAAATCCTCCTGAGAGACAAGTACATCACGTCAGTTTGGGCTCAACATCGCACTAAGTACACGTGGTTTCCAACTAAGACAATTACCTGTCCACAACATGCCACATATATGTAAATGATTTTAAGGGTTTGCAAAGAATTCCTAAATTAGAAGTTTGTTGCCCCTGTTTTCTGTCACTGTTTAAGTTATTTTAGATTATTCTAGATTAGGTTCAAAGCAGCGATAATAGTCATGTTCTCAGTCCTAATTCAATACTTCATTCTGATGCCATTAACACTGACCTTCCCCAGTATAGATCCGGAAATGGAGAAAACTCAACCAAAACAAAACACTACTTTGAAGGAAACCCTGGATTTCATTAATCTATTTATTATTCAAATAATTATGGCTTTATTCCTCTTACATTAGCTCACTGCAAACTATTTTCACAATCCTCGATTAGCATTCAATTGATTATGCAAATATGAAATGTTTTCTTGGAGGGAAGTGTTTTCCTTTGTTTACTTCTATTCCCGAGATACTGTTTCACTGAAAAGATCACAAGGTTTTTTACTTTTTGTCACCTACTGGGAAATATGAAGTGTCAAAAAATGACTGTTGGCTACATTTTTTCTTTCCTTTTTTTTTTATGCAGAGTCTTAAAAAATCCTTTCTTTATATTTTCATCATGCTTTCACTTGTCCACTTATTCTCTTTTTAATATGGAATTTGTCACCATTATTATAGAATACAAAAAATATTGTTATGAACCAAATAATATTATAAGCAAAGCTTTTCTTTTTTACCTGTCTCCAGTTTAAATACAGTCAGAGGTGCAAAAAGATTTTTGTGTGGAAAACAATTTTGTTTAAGCTTCTTAAGGCCCTTACATTTCAATAAAATGTTTTTGTGGAACTTTTAATAATAATCAGATATTAGAGACTACCTAAATTCATTTTCCTCTCAATAACACAAACCTCTAATCAAGATAAAAAGGTTCTTCTTAAAAAAAAAAGTAGTTGCATTGGTTTTCCATCGTATTATTAGGAACTTTGATTAGAGAAGTGGTTTTGCTTTTCAGAATTTTTCTAATGTGTCACATATTATGAAACTCTTACCATGGATGGCAAACAGGAAAGGAAAAATCAAGATCATGTACTGCTTTCAAAATACAAAAAGCTAATTACATGTAAATGATTTCCACTGCTGTGGAAACCACTCATTTATTGGTTTCTCAAACTCCAAGAACAGTCAATAATATAATATGTTTGGTTACTTCTAATTTAAAGATTGCCTTAAGAAATTAAGTAAAAAAACCTACCTAGTTTTAAAGTGTAAGTATCTTTACATAAAACTACTTGATCTTACCCAAGTCACATAGGGTATTTTGCCTTCTGACCTAACTTAAATGTGGCAACAGTAGTAGTAGTAACAATGCTCCTAATGACTGCCTAATTCCCAATTGCACTCATGAAGCAATTACAATCATGACCACACAAGTCAGTAACATGGTCGTGGGTGGGAGGACATGACATGCAGCAATTCTGCCTGACCACCAGTCACCACAAGCTTGAAAATGACTGTTAAGTGCTGGTCTTCAAAGAGCTTTTAAGAGTCCATTCACACCTTACACTCCCATTCATTCACTATTTCAGTGGGAACTGGAGGGAAACGAGGTTATCTTGCCTTAGCTTGTCATGAAAGTAGCTGAGCCCTGGTAGAGAGATCAGTAACATCAAACCTGGGACCATGCTGCAGACCTTCCCTTAAGGCTACTCTATATCTCTTGTTTACAGGAATATTTTTGGTTTATCCATTGCAAATTTTCTCCAAGTATAATTCAAGGACTTTTTTTTGTGTTTGTGTGCTTGCTCAGCATTTCTACATATTCAATTTTTGCAGAGGAAAATCTGCTAAGAGACTACTGGACATACTGGAGACATCTGCTAATCCACAATTAATTCATAAGGAATGCAATGTTAATTGGAAATACAGAGTATTAGACTTATTTCTGTTCTGGATCTATTAAAGAAAAGACATCTGTTTGGGTTTTTTAAAAGCTATCCTTTAAATTAAAGATTTGTGTAGAAAAGCACAGCTTAGTTACACAAAGTTGTAGATAGAGTTTTCTCTATTCCTTTCAACAGTGTTTGGTCAAACTCCCATTGACCTCCTGGTTATTATTAGATAAAACATTCACCTGTCTTTTCAGCACTCACACAGACATCACCTTAAATAAGCAGCAATTGAATGTGACCTTTAATGTCAAGCTCAGCACTGCTAACGCTATTGCAACTGTCTCTCATTCAACGTGAGCTGGATATCCCATCTTTCCATCCCATTCACTACTCCTGGCCCAGTCAGTCTATGCAGCTAATACCGAACATCTTTGTATCCTTCACCTCATCTCCAAAGCAAACTCTTAACGCTGCTTCTTCAACATTTTCTTATCCTTTAGTGCTTGACAGAAATAGGCCAAAATTGCAGTCTCACACGAAAATGCAACAGTCAGTCAAGATTTTCCTGTGGCCAGTGAGTGTTTTGGGGATATGTTGTTGGTTTTACTTATTTATGAGGAGAAATAAAGAAAATGTATGCCCTTTCCTGTAAATGCTTCAAAATTTATGAACACATTTTTGTCTGGTAGTAGCAGAGAGGGTCCAGACAGTAGATGAGTTACATCAATGCAGGGAAAAGCAAGGAGAAGACTTTACTGAATTACAACAGCTCTATGATTTCTGTTTCAGAATGACACACAAATAAACTTTTCAGAAAATGCATTTTGTGACAGAGTAAAATGTATTTGTATTGAGTTATAATCTTATAATCTGCTGCAGTACAGATGGTAACAAGGGGAAAGCACGAGGCATGCTCTTGAAAGCCTATCACTGAAAAGCTGCTTTTGAGTTACTTCATTTGCTCATAGTTCATCATCCTGGGGAGATTTTGATTGGACCCAAGAGGAAACTTTTTCACAATGAGAACAATCATCCATTGCAATAATCTCTCCAGGGAAGTGGTGGAGTCCCCAACACTGGACACTTTTAAGATTCACCTGTACAGGGTGCTGGGCTTGCTAGACCAGGCTTTTGCCAAGAAATGTTGGACCAGATGATCCTTGATGTCCCTTACAACCTGTTACTCTATGATTCTATGATCCTTGAACATCAGTGACTTGGAACTATTTTTTTTATTTTTTTTTTAATTTTTTTTTTACCAGTTATAGATCTATAGTAATGACAGAATTAAAAAAAATATGTATGTGTATATATATATATATATTAGAAAGAGACTGCCTCTGAGGAGAAAGAAGAGAATCCTCCTATTCCCTTTTCCAAGAAAGAACTATAAAACAGATAACAGGAAAGACAGCTTGAAACTGTTTACAAACTGACCATAGAAGGATGAGGTAGAGTCCATGTAGGTAAGACACCTGACAGCAATGTCATTGTTTTGTAGCTTGATAAAAAGTAAAAATCTATCTAGGCTTGTTGTGACAAGCACAGTGTTTATCTTAACTGCACCTGTAATGGGGATGTGATAGTAGTTGGGGTGTCTAACTGCCATTTCTTAAGAAAAACTTCAGATGGTTCTGAAAAACTCAAATTTGGGTAGTCATAGTAAATCCCAGAATCCCAGCATGCTGGGGGTTGGAGGGACCTCTGGAGATCATCTCGTCCAACCCCCCTGCTCTAGCAGCATCACTCAGAGCAGGGGGCCCAGGATCACAGTGTCCAGGTGGGTTTGGAATCTCTCCAGAGACAGAGACTCCACAACCTATCTGGGCAGCCTGGGCCAGGCTCTGCCACCCTCATAGCACAGAATTTTTTCCTCCTCTTCATACAGAACCCCTGGGTTCCAGCTTGTGCCCATTGGCCCTTGTTCTGTTGCTGGGCACCACTGAAAAGAGTTTGGCCCCAGCCTCTTGCTCCCCCACCCAATCAACATTGATCAGATCCCCTCTCAGTCTTCTCCAGCTAAACAGCTCCAGAGCTCTCAGCCTGTCCTCAGCACAGAGATGCTCCAGACCCCCAGCATCTTCATAGCCTCAGCTGGACTCTCTCCAGTATTTCCCTTTCTCTCTTGAACTGTGGAGCCCAGAACTGGGCACATATTTCCAGATGTGGCCACAGTAGGGCAGAGTAGAAGGGAGGAGAACCTACCTCAACCTGCTTGCCACACTCTTCTTCTTAATGCACAGCAGGATGCCATTGGTGTTCTTGGTCATAAGGGACAATTGCTGGCTCATGGTGAACTTTTTGTTCACCAGGACTCCCACATCCTTCTCTGCAGAGCTGCTTTCCAGCAGGTAAACCTCTCAGCTGTACCAGTGCAGGACTCTAGTCCTCTGTATAATTTTCTGTTGTTCTGGGTTTGGATATCTCAGTAAACATAGTACACAGACAGGAGATACAGAAAGTGAATTGCTAAAAATATCCACGTGCTTTGGCCAACAGCAACATATGCTCAGAAACCTAATGAAACAATTCTCACATACAGATGGTAGGAAACAAGGAGCCAGCACTTTCCATAATAACTTAGACCTTTACAAGGGGGTGATTTTAACCCTATTTAAATACCATTTAGCACTGTGTTTGCCTTTGGAATTAAACAGATTTCACCTTATTCTCTCAGTTTCTGATGTCCCAACGAAACAACATAAGGAAATGTAATCAATCCGTGGAACACATTAATTCCACCAAGGACAGAAGCTTATCCTTCTGCAACTGTTTTGGTGTTTTCTATTGTCACCACTACCAGCAAGGGCTTTAAACAGAAAAATCAATAGCTACAGCAAAATTCCAGCATGGCTATGATGTCACTTATGCTGTTGTAGGTTAAAACTTGGCTTGAAGGAACAACACAATGAGGTTGAGACAAAAATGGTGAGGTTTTTTCCTGTTGTCATTGTCAGCAATGATGGATGGATAATTTAGAATAAAAAGGAAGAGAAACAGCTTTCCCTGGTTATAATGTCATACCAAATTTGCCCTGACTCTACTGGATGCTAAATCTCTGACTGAGAATGCCTCTTGCACAGTGGTTCACAGGGGGACCACAGAGAAACCTCCAGGGCTAAACTTGGTCTTTGATGCCGTGAAGATTAATTACTTTTAGAAATAATGGATATGGCTTGCTGGAGTCTGGAACTTACCCTGGAGGAAAGGTCAACATTTCTTAAGAGTCTGAAATAAAGTACAGAGGTTAGCATAATCGATGGTGCACCAAAGCTTACATCAAAGGTTATCAGGGAATCAAGTGGGAAGCTTGAACTTCAATCCCTTTAATTAATGGGGGCTCTGACTTCTGTGACTTGTTCCCTTATTTGTGCTTTCTAGTTTTACCAGCATCTTCCTTGTTTCCTCAATTGAAGCCAACTGTTATTCTTCAAGAAGCTCACTTCCTGTAAACACACTGTTTCGCCCTTAGTCATGACAAATTACTGAGCATATTCATTGGATAATTTGGTCCAGTTCAGTGAACTACAGCATATTCCTGAAGGCCACTGGTTTGGAGTAATTATTTTCCCACTTTTCCCCAATTCTTTCTATATTCTGCCTAACAAACTATTTCTCCAGTCAGCCTGTTTTAAAAGAACTTCCCCTTTTCTTACATCCATTTTCTACCTCATTGCTAAACCAGTAATTGCATGAATTCTGAAGCTGGAGTTGTTTGCAAAGGCCTCAAAATGTTTTCTAATATTATTTTCCTTACAAGTTCGATAATAATTTGTGTGTGTGTACATAGAAAACAATGAAAGCTTTCTGTATTAAAATGTGTTAGAACTGTTTAAGCAGACAACTGCTATATAATTACAGTAATGTATGTAGTAATCATTGAATAAAATGGTATGTACAACTTAAAAGTCATGGCATGTTTTTTCTAAGCTAAGTAAAATCATGCCAAGCAACCAAACCAAACGATCTGATGCAGAACAGGGTGGTAAAATCCGGGTATCCCTTTAACTGTAGCAAGGGCAGATTATTTTGAACAGGCAGAGCTGTTTTACAGTACAGCACCCATCTTTTAATGGTGGGGTATTTTTGGTGTTTTTTTTTTTTGCTTTGGGTTGTTTGTTTTGGGGTTTTTTTTTGGGGGGGAGGTATTGTTGTTTGTTTGAGTTTTTTTCTTTAAATAAATGTAAGATAAACAAACCAATAAAAAAAGACAACTCCTTGAGTTAATATACTGTACATCAGATTCTTGAAAAATATAAAGCCTGAAAGTGGCAGGGTAGAGGAGTGGAACAGTTATCAGCAACAATTAAACAGTAGAAGGTTATCAGCAACTGTAACTCTATCAGGAGACTCTACAGTTAGATTTATTTCTTTCCCCCTGCAGTCAGTTACAGTCAGCACTGGATTCAATCAAAAATCCAAAGCGAATGTAGAAAGCAAATGCCATCATACCTCGGATTTCTGCATGCTTCCTGGTAAGGCATCTACCTTATGGATTACCTTAATGTTATGGATTTCCTAGTTATATACAAAAATACAGTCAGATCCTCATCTGACTTAAACTGCTATAGCTTCATTTAAGTCAACAGGCATTGATATGGTTCTACTAGGGGTAATGAAATTATGTTTCTTCAAACTTTATTTCATTAAATATTTTTCAATCAAATAGGACCTTTTTTTCTCCTTCCCCCAGATAAATCTTGAAAACGTTAAGTG
>JANHGN010000358.1:86677-129645 GCA_024605025.1 Megaceryle maxima
GTTAAGTGTTAAGGCACTACACAAAGGTATATATAGAAAAAATAAAATCTCTATTCATAGCTTTTCACAATAAAACAAACAAACAACAAAAAAAACTCTCACCCCCCAAAAAAACCCAAAACAAAACCAAACAAACAAAAACCCCAAACAAACAAAAAACACAAAAAAACCCCCAACAACCTGAAACCAAAACCACACCACAAGACTATTTAATACCCATGTTGCTGGTGTGAGAAAAACCTTTCTAGTGTAGGAAAAGTAATGGACTGATAACATTTTAGGAATATAAGATTAATTATGGTTCCTTCAAATTAATACTTGGAGGTATTTGATAATTGAGGAGCATTTGCATTAAATAGCAAAAGAAAGTTATTCCAAGGTTGGTTTAGGCAGTCAATAAGCAAAGCAGCGGCACATAACTGTGGTATATGTGATTTCTGTATGTTAGCATATGAAGCATCCACTATTAGAACAAGTTGTGTCCCTGGAACTTAGCAACAGGAAACTATGACACCTGCCAGAAAAGTTAGGCTGCAAAATGATCATTTCAGAAGCTATTTTTAAGCAACAACACTCAAGACAGCAGCACTTCCCCTCCGCCCCCTGAGAGAGGGAGAAAATGAGATGTCAGCAATCAACAGAGCCAATACAGGGTTGATGCAGCATCTGACAGTGTTTATGTTAATAGCACTTTCTCATCCTGCTGTCCAAAGAAATACACTGTCAAAGCTCCTCATGCAACTGGGGCATCTCACTATGGTTGTCTCATCTCCAGATCAGAATCTCCCGACAAAAGTTTGTCCTATAGAAAATGTAGATTTAAGGTTTCTTGTTTACCAGTGAATTCAAATCCCGAGGGAATCTATGATGCAAACTGAAGTCAGAGCAAAGATTAGTTTGCTGCAACTTCTTCGAGCCGATTGGACATATGATGTTCTATTAAAGTTTCCTAACAGCTGATCATAAGGCGTTTATAGGAGAGTTTGATCCCATTCTGTTTCACCAAGCATTAAACATTATATTTCTAGATGCCTAAAAAAAGTTCTACCCAGATAAGTTTGTATTTCATGAAAGATATTTTAAGCCAACATCAAAAGATGAACAGAGAAGGAAAATATTTCCACTTACTTCAAAGCCTTTCACTTAAATGGCATAATTAGATGCCCAACTTTCTGAAAAATTACTTCTGTTTACCTCAAACACCCACAGCAATGTTTTTAGCCAGCATAAGCGTATTACTATTGAGTCAAACAACACACAAATATCTCCATTATATTAAATATAGGAAGTTATCACTGACTCTCTCAGAAAATTAACATTCTTCTATTAGATACCAAGAAGATTAACAAGTTACCAGCTTAATGAATGAATTGGTTTTTGCATGGTGAGTTATATTAAGTAATTCTTCTATGATAGGCGACTTAAAATACTGCAGTATGTCCACGTTAAGAGGGGGAAAGAGGATGACCAGAAGACATTCTAAGTAATATTTTTAGTTGTACACTATATTAATTTGGGAGAAGAGGTGAATTGATATGGAAGTCAGCTGTTAATTTTCATCAGGAAAAATACTTTTGAAAACCATAGTTATTCCTCAGATTCAGATTATAAGTAGTTCTTTTGAAATTATTTCTGGAGAAAGTTTTCTAGATTTAAGCTCTGAAAAGAAACTTCTGGAAAGTAAAGGGTAAATGGTCACTCAAGTCTGGTTTTAGTTTGATGTTCAGTTTGACAAGAGGACCAAAAGCAGGAGTGCCGAGTAGCTCTGACCTGAAATTTTGCTTATTTTTCACCTTTTTTTTTTTTAAACTGTACGAACCAATTTTTCTTACCACTTCAATGAGCAATGTTGCTGCTTCTTTCTTTGCTGATCAGGAACAGAATAAATTGGGTAGAGGAATTCTGTTCCCATTTTAGCCTTTTATGACACTGGGAATATTTTGAATATTTACTTGCCTTTTGTCTATTGAAAATATGCTAGAAAAATAATACTGATAAAATATTACACCTTTATGTTTCCTACAGTGCCATATGGCTAAAAAGTGCAGATCCTTTTAGTGTAAGAATCGCCCCCAGGATCACTGGGGGGTGGACTCGGAATAGCAAACCAGAGTATTTTACACTTTACACTTGAAAGTGGTCTTAAATGAGTATTCAGGATATCACTGAGCCTAAATGATTTCATGCAATTTTCAGTATAATCAATAGCTAACTGAATGCATTAATGTTTGACAACCCTGCCAAAGGTAACTGCTTCACTTATCAAATCCAAGGGGCCATTCCCTTTCCACTGATTTCAGTCCACCTCCTTCAACATCACTGAAACATCTTACAGAGGAATTGCAAGGACCAGATGAGAATTCTTCTCTTGCCCTACTAATATATTAAGTTTTCTTGCTTCAAAAAGATATTTTAACCACAGAGACAAGAATTTCTCACCAGGCTCAGCTGGGGACTGCTGAAATATGTCATTTTGCAATCCTGACCTTATTTTTTGTTGTCTGTCTTAGGCTAAATTTGCCAGTATTTTTAAATAGCAGGTTTTAGCTTGAAAACTATTTTGAAACAGGACATCTCAACACTTTCAGAAATCCTCTCCTTCCTTTCCATTATATGTATTATTTCAAGTCAATTGAGCCATCAAAACTATTTTTGGTGTGAGCAATTTAGTTTCAGCAAATAAACAGCTTCATTGAAGATGCAAAATTAGGGTAATTTTCATTTTTTAAGAATAAACTTTTCAACTCTGAGAAATTAAACTGTAAAACCTACTTGCCTGTATGAAAATACCAAGATCAGGGGATTGTTTCTTAGGACTTAAATACTCCTTTAGAAATCTCTATGCATTGTACAAGGTACCAAGATGAACCTTTTGCAATAGCCTGTATTACAGGCAGGCAACAATGAAGTATTCTAAAGTTGTAAGTGAATTTGAAACTTAGAATGCACAGATGTGAGATTCTGAAGGATGTTTCAGCATTTGAAACTAGAGGCACCATGCTCAGCCACAGAAATAGTGCGTCATCTACAAAATCGCTCTATACCACCACCTACATCTGGAGAACAACAGAACCTGATTTTAGAAATTAAAGCATATGTTAATCTTTATAAAACACTAAATTGTTTCTTCTACCCTTCTGTGAGTTCCAGATGATGGCCTCCTAGTGCAAGTGATGACTGACTGTGTCTATGACAACTCTGTCTACTGATTAAAAGGACTGAGACAACCTGCAAAGGTATATTCTGTTCATTATTCAACTAGAATGGATTTGTGCTAGTGACTGAAAAAAACCTAATTGCATCTCCATATGCCTTTTGCAATTCCATGAGATACCGATCCCCATTATTATGTTATTCTGAATGCTATCTCACAGTAGGATTCTACCAAAATAGAGTAAGATCTCCTACTAGATTAATCTTTTCATGAAGTATCAAACTGCTGGAAGCATGAAGGATTTGTGTAGCAATCTGCCTTTCATCTGAATTTTGCCTTAAAACATAAGAGGGGAGGAGGTAAGGTAATGAATTTTCTTTGAAGGTTTATGTAACTGAATTAGCCCATTTCACTCCATGTAAATTCTTAGTGATTGCTGAAATGCTTGCTAATGAATACAGCCATCAGTAATCAGAGCAACAAGCCACTTGAGTCTAGCCAGTCTGCTTCAGCAGCCAGTGGTGACATGGACAATGGGAACAGTAATTCCTTTGTCCAAAGAGGAAAGGTCTTTCAAAAATGCCATGTCCTTTCACACCTTAAAGACTTCCTACTGTAGACAGGTACAAACTATGACAGGTTGTTCCACAGCATTAGAGCAGGAGAGCTGCTATAAATTAGTAGTGTGGAATCTGTTTCTGAAGTGGATAGTATATATGTGATACTAAATACAATGATATAAAAAATTTATAAATGCCATCTATAGGAGTAGACTATATCATTAAATAATGTATGCCTTTGCCCATTAGTTTTAATAGGGTTTGGAGGAAAAGAGAGGCATAGAATGACTCCTGACACAAGAACACCCAATACTGGGAAATGTTTTCCTAACCAAGACCACCCAGCCTTGGTAGTTGTTTAAAAATTGAGAAAGTTATTAAGTTCTAAAATCATGAACCCACAGAATGGGAAAGCTGTCTTTTACCAGAGCAGAGCAAATCATGAAAGCACTTGAAAAGAGATTTCATTCCCAGTAAGCAAGATTTGCCAGGCTCTGCAAGGTACAATATTGGTGAGCTCTGACAGGAAGACAGGCAAAAGGAGAGGGAAGTCTGGAAGAGTCTTTATGGAAGGTCAGTCTAAGGTCCCCACGTAAAAGGTCAGATTCCCATAGGCAAATAATGACTTGGAAAAGAAGTAATTGTTTAAGATACACTCCTTTTATAATACTTTAAAATAAATATAGGTTTGTCTTGATGAAAATGTTGGTACGGTAAAATATCAGTGATTAGTAAGTATTTTTATTCTCTATGAAGGCAGAAAAAAAACCCGTAACTGCTACAGGTAATGTTTGAAATAAACTACCATAGTTCTACATGCCAATCAACAAATCTGACTAAGATAAACTCTTGCCATTAATACAATATTTCTTCTCACTTTAAAGAGATCCAACATACTTTTCACACTTGAGGTATATTGGAATAATTCTACCACTGAACGAAAACATACTGACTATGTGACATCATACAACTGAAAGCTGATAAATATCTCCCCAGACAAGTAAAGCTGAGGGGGAAAAAGTCAGCGATTGTGACATGTATAATACATGGCCTGAGCTCGAGTTTCAAATCCCGTCTGAAATGGGGAATTGTTTATACCTGATGAAGCCAAAACAGGGCACCGATAGAAAAGACTTCATCACTCACACTGTGCAAGTCTAATACAACTTAATCAGAGCCGTAAAATAGTTCAAAGAAGCAAGAAAATGATCTTCCTAGGCAAGAAGCAGCTCTAAACTGGTTATTTCTCCGTAGAACCTTCCATTGTGTAAAAGCTGATTCTCTCACATAGTTTTCACCCAATAATCATGGAATCAAAGAAACATTTTCATTGGAATTAACCTTTAAGATCATGAGGTCCCACCATTAACCCAGCACTGCCAAGTCCACCACTAAACCACGTCCCTCAGTACCACATCTGCAGAGTTTTTAAATCTCTCCAGAAATGGGAACTCTACCACTGCCCTGGGTAGCCTGGGTCAGGCTTTGACAACCCATGTGGGGAAGGCTCCATACTCCTGTCAGAGTTGTCAAAAGCGAGGTGGTCTCCCCGAGCCTCCTTTTCTCCAGGCTGAATAACACCAGGTGTCTCAGCTGTTTTTACAAGACTTGTGCTCTAGACCCTTCCCCAGCTTGGTTGTCCTCTCAACATGCTCCAGCTCTGCAATGTCCTACTGGAAGTAGAGGGGCCCAAAACTGAATCCAGGATTCAAGGGACAGTCTCCCCAGTGCCGAGTCCAGGGGTATGATCCCTGCCCTAGTCCTGCTGGCACACTTGCGCTGATAACAGTATCAAAGTCCTTACTAAAGGACTAAGTTCCTTTTACACGTACCTTCAGAGACTTTGTGTTCCACTTCAGAAATACTGAAAACTAGAACCAAGTCATATCTGGACCATGACTACCAGCATGACCTAAACTCCCTCTCTGAACACAGCCAAAAAAAAGTCAGCTGCAGATTTTAAACTGGGTACATCCATTAGCAGAGCAGTGAGCCCACCAGGATTTCAGAACATAGTTCACAGATGTACATGGGTTCCCAGCTTCAGTACCACAGACATCATTGACCTGTGGCTACATGTTCTTCACCTCTTCAATTCAAGCCCTACCTGCATGAATTAAGGAGCAATTTTATTAGCTTAACATAGTGACTGAAATAGATACAGCTGGACTGAATGACATAAGAGTGACAGCAAAGCACAGTGACAAGAGAAAAGTGTCCTTTGGGAATTATAAGGCAGATGTATCTTATTTTCAAAGTCAGGCATTCAAGAATCTAACAGATTATCTACAGAAATTAATTTTAAGATGGTTTACCTCCAAAGTATTTAACCTAACAGTACCTAGCATTATGACAGTATCCATTCCAAGGCCTCATGCAGTTTATGAACTTGGCAACTCCAAGAACAACTAAGTGATCCAATTCTTCATGATGAATCAACTCAGTATATGGCTGCTGAACCCATGGATGAAGTGAAGGGGAAAAAAATTCCAAAGGCCTCAGAAGTATAAATCACCCATTTACATACTTTTCTCATTTTATTCTGTCACATCAACTGTCCTAATGCTTTGCTTTTAGCTTATTCTGTTGTCTTTGAGCAGACAAGAGGATACATCATTTAAGAGAATTAAAGAAGGAACTCAACTCAGCTATATTGATTTGCCTAGACTGAAGCAGCTTATTTCTGTTGGTTTTTTCCCCCCTCAGTTCAGTATATTTATAAATGAACAATAAACCTGCACAGAAATGGTCTCTGACAGTTGTCCTGCTTTATTTGGGAAAGAATCAGATACAAAAGGCCATTGTCTCAGGAGAGCACTCATATTTCATTAGTGGAAAGGACAGGTGCGTACAACTGTCCCTATGGAAAGTCAGTAAACCATTTGAAATTATGGTTTATGTTGGGAGCAGAAACTTTCCAAATCCAGAGACTGGATTACCAAAATACCAGAGATGATCTGGGTCCATCTGGGGAGTTTTCACTGTTTACATTTCATTTTCTCTGTGCCAGAGACACAAGACAGATGCAGGGGGAAAAAAACAGCAGCTTCACCATCCCCACATGTCTTTGAAACCAGCCTTATTCTTGATTTAGTCATAATTTCAGTGTAAACTTCTTCAGAAATCATTTATCCATTTTGGCAACTATGCCTTCAAGTGTAACATATACAACCTGCATAGATAAGAATAATTTTAATCCTAAAACCATAACAAGAATCTTCTACTTCCACTACTACTCATAGAGATAAGAAAAACACAGGAAAGCTGCTGCTGAATGGAGCCAACTTGCACAAAGCTTTCACCACAGCATAAACCATGAAAACATTGTTTAGAGAAGTTCAATGACACATCAGAAGTGCATGATGACAGGTGGATTATAGTTTCTTCAAGTGATACATTGCTTTCTTTGTCAACTACTCTAATCTGAGCACCACACTGATCACTATGTTAGACTTAAGTGAGTATTTGGGGAATAAAGCTGGTCAATAAAGATCTTTTTGACAGCAATTCTGAAAAACTCCAAGTGCATCAGACCACGATATTTTCCCTCAGGACTGCTGTAATCAGTAACAGGTGCACAAGCTAAATCACTCTGATATCAGACAAGATTCTGGGTGCATGAACCTTGTATTGAAAGTCAGGGTCACACAGAACTAGATGTATTCGTGTCATTTTAGTCAGAAATATGAAGAAGAGGAAATCAGAAGAAAAGTGCTTCAGAAAAACAATGAACACGAAACATTAATATATGCTTTCCTTTGGATGAGAAAAAACTCCCAACAGTTACAAAATAAATGTCACCCTAATGTAATAATGATATCAAGCAAAACCTAGTTTTCTTCTTGTAAACAAATAATATTGAAGCTAAAACAAAAATACCAACCACTGCATGCAAGTAAGTCTCCCACAATAGCCAGCACTTCAAATGAACCTGCTGATAATTTTTATGGAATGCATCACACTTTTAAATATACTTTTAAGTCAGGATATTATATTTTGAGAATGAAGCTACCATTATTTTCCATGTGTCACTCTGTTTATATCAGAGTTCTGCAGTACACAAACATGTCTTTTAAGACTGAATTAATATGATACAGCAAAGATTTTGTTTGTTTTCCCTCTCACTTAAAAAACAAAACAAGAAAAAAAAAAAACAAAACCAAAACCAAACAAACAAAAAAAATCAAACATTTCCTCTCATATTTGTTACTATCGATGAAGGGTGACATTTAAAAAAAAAACCCAAACACACCCCAAAATAATAATTGGGCACCGATTACTTGATACCCTTATGATAAAATTTTCCACTAAAAAATTCAAGAACACAGGTAAACTAAATAGAGCATAGTGCAAGAACACATACATGCAGATCTAGTAGGAATCTATTTGCAGATAAAATTGTACTGACATCACTTGAAGAGATGCTCAACCACTGCAAACTGAACACTTAGTATCTCTAACTGATTTTTTGAGACACAGCATGTCTCAGTGAGATCCTACTGTCAGCAGACAACAGAGGAACTCAAAACATTTTAATAGAGTTACTCTGACTTCTTTCATGTGGGAGCACCATGAGGGCCTGATGCTTAAGAAGCACAGTACTATTCTGCATAGAGATGCAGCTTTTTTTTTTTCCTATGGAGAGACTGTTGGATTCCAAGTAACAAACTGAAATTACAAAAAAAGGTAACAATTCCAGAATTATCTAAATATTACACTATTTTTTTGAAGCACTATACTCCAGTGTGTTTTCAATCTTTAGTAAACATTCTCTCATCTTCAAATTGTATCTGGTCAAAGAGTTGTGGAGAGTGGAAAAGACTGTGGGACATCACTGCATTTGACTATATATATAGACAGACATATACACACATATAAAAACACACATACACACACACAAAGTTTTGTATGTATATTTTATATATATGTTTTTCTATTTTTTTTTTTTTTTAAGTTTCCACAGTTCCTAGTTGGGCACCCCAGAGGAAATGTAACTCATTATCTGGATGAAGAGAAAAGGTTCCAAACTTCCTTTTCAGACAAAATTGGAAAGGTGAGGACACAATCACACCACCTTTTTTCAGGAAAGTATCAGCAAATCTGTACAACTGCTCATCAACTACTGAGCATGTACCTTCCTCAGCTCCTTACCCTCTTCTACAAGGCACTGCACAAGAAGACCATATTGCTCTGCCCTAACTGGTTCCTAACAGACTAATTCCTGTGAGGCCAAGAAAGTTTTCATTTCTATACCTCCAAAGCAGAGATATGAATACCTACTCTGTAAGGGAGTTCTTCGGCTTAGTTATTTGTGGAATATTTGAAACAGTGAGGTGACAAACCATTAACCTTGTCAAATAGCTCAATTATTTCTTTAATTGTAATTGCTTAATTAGCATCCCAATTTCTTAATAGGACATATTCTTTGAATCAAAACAAAACACAAAAGGAAGTATGGAAACAACTTTAGTATAATCAGGCATGGAAACCTACAGGTCTTTATTCTTGGGATCTCTCCCCCTCTTACCTCTTCATTTAGGTTTCTCAGTAATATTGGCAGACATTTTTTGTTCTATATGCAGGTTTTCTCCAGGATTTTCAGAAAACACTACGCAAGACAGGAACTGTAGGCATTAAAAAGACCTGAAACCCATGTATTAACCGTGTGTGTATATACGTATATATATAAAAATATCATACGTAAAGTTAGATCCATACTGTTTCAGCACCACCTTATGAAAGCATGAAAATGCTCCATAGGCAGTATTAGTTTTAGTGCAAGTGGACTCACAAACACATGTGGATACTTCTTCAGTCTTGGAGATGCCTGAACATCTTCACAGTTTTGTCAGTATCTTCTATCACATCATCCATCATAGATACATAAAACTATTAATATGACTGAAGAAAAAGGCATCTGGAGCATTGCTTGAGGCTGTGCATTTACTAGTTCAAGCTTTTTGCTTGTTCACTGAACTGGTACACCTTTCATGGTTGATTTGTTTGAGCAATAGCTATGGAAATTAAAAGAAAACGTAGGGGGAAAAAAAGTATTTGTGCTTTGTAGATGAATAGACAAAACACCTACTGTGCTGCCTACCAACAGAAAAGTAAACACAGGCATATTTGCAAGTAGTCAGCCTCCATTCACTGCAAGGTCACAGTCATAGAATTGTTTCAGTTGGAAAAGACCTTCAAGATCGTCAATTCCAACCGTTAACCCAGCACTGCAAAGCCCACCCCTAAACCATGTCCCTCAGCACCACATCTCCACAGCTTTGAAACCCCTCTAGGGATGGGGACTCCACCACTTCCCTATGCAGCTTGGGCCAGGGCTTCAAAACCCTTGTGGAGGCTGAAGAAATTGTTCCTCATGTCCAACATAAACCTTCCCTGGGGCAACTTGAGGCTGTTTCCTCTTGTCCTGTCACTTGTTCCTTGGGAGAAGAGACTGACCCCACCTGGCTCCAGCCTCTTTTCAGGTAGTTGCAGAGAGTGAGAAGGTCTCCCCTGAGCCTCCTTTTCTCCAGGCTGAGCAATCCCAGGTCCCTCAGCCACTCCTCACAAGATTTGTGTTCTAGACCTTTCCCCAGCTTCATTGCCCTTCTCTGGACATACTCCAGGACCCTCAATATCCTTCTGGGAGTGAGGCCCAAAACTGAACCCAAGATTCAAGGTGTGGCCTCACCACTGCCCTGTACAAGGGCAAGATCCGTGCCCTAGTCCTGCTGGCCACACTAGTGCTGATTCAAGCCATGATGTATTAGAAATACATACCCTACAATACTATGCAATACATCTACTCCAATACAACATACAATACTACACACACATCTTGCACACTTACTTCAATGCAAAGCTAAGTGAGGACTCTGGAGCGAGGAGTTTGCTCTCTAGCTGAGCAAAGGAGCCTGGTTCCATTCTCTAGAGGAAATGAAAAATGAAAATTAAGAGGGATTTTTCTTTTTTTTTTGGTGGGCTTTGATTTGGGTTTTGATTTTTTGCATTTGTTGTGGATTTTTTTCTCAGATACCATTTGCTTAGTAGCTGTTTTGTAGCTATTTCCAAAAGCTGTCTAGAGGAAATAAGCTCTGGTTTTATTTACAGTTCTTTTCTTTCTCTTCTTTTACACTGATAATTGCTTTTTCATCTCTTGGCTACTCTCCAGACTGTAGTATCACCATTCCATCTTTGGTCTCCTACCCTAATCTCACATATTCTACAGACTCCAACCACTTATTCCACCACTACAGCTTTAAAGTTTATCCTTTTCTTCCCTTACCTGCATTTCAAGTTACACAATTCCATTCTCAATAATATATTATTATATATTAGGCAAACTCCCTCGATACTCATACACATCTACATTACTTTTCAGAAAGTCTATACATCATCTAAGGTTGTATTTCTCATTACTTTCAGAGCTGAATCTGATCTATGGGTATATTATTCTATTTTCTATTTCCTCAGTACTTGTTCAACTGCAGTATTATACAGTCTCTAAATGACAGATTATTGCTTCTGCTAGGTAAGGGGATCAATATTTTGCCTTAATTGTAATGATTCTGATGGAGTGCTGAGTGTTCTTGGTCGAGGAGAAGTCAGACTGAAGAGGCCTCATTGAAAAAAATGATACCTGAAAAAAGGCTTCAATAGTGTCAATAACTTCATTATTACTTTCATTTGCTCTAGCTGAGTTAGATTTAGGTCCCCAAAGAATTACAAGCATTAAACTATGTATAAACTTAAAATGCAACACAAGTCCTGATATGGAAATACCTGACACCTTCATAGATGACGGATTACAGTTAAAACAAAACCTTTTTTTTTTTTTTTTTTTAATAAACATGGAGCATGGGAAACACATAAATTAGATTATTTCTTTGTAATGAAAACCACACAGCTGTGGCCGTGAGACACCCATTACCTGGGTACTTGACAGGGGCACAAATCATTCCATACGCACCTACTATTAGTAAAGGCTGTAACCCATTTTTCCCCTCACTTACCATCCTTTGTCAAAAACCCACAGACTGCAACATCCACTCCTTTGCTAGTTAGATTCAGACCCCATTGATGAGAGCTGACATGAACTTTCCACAGGTTACTTCTCTGCTAGTGAATGAGGAAGTCTAAAGAAAGGTATTTCTGAAATTTCTGCCCCTCAGCCCCAGATTCCACTGGAAAAAGTGCTATTAGAGCTACATAGATTACTGTTCTAATCAACTCAGGTGCCGATGTTCTGAATTTATATAACTGGAACGTAAACTGCAGGATATGCTACGAGAACCACACACGTGAAGTGATCAGAAATATTCTTAATGGTGGACATCTGAAATTATTTCACATTTATAGCTGTCATTTCTCTGAGGAGAAAACACGTAATTTTGCCTGTCACGAGGCCATGGATTGGGGTGTCCCCCCCTGTTTCTTTTCATTTTAGGTGTACAACAGGTGCCTGTGGAAAAACAACTGTTCTAACCTAATCACACTCACCATGAGAAAACGCTAAGAGGCAACTCAGGGAGGAGAATGACAAAATGCATTTATATAGTTTACATTGCAGATTGTATTTAATTCAGTAAGAGAGGCCCGTGAGGCTTATGGCATTGTCAAAAACTGTAAATATAAAGGTCCCTTTGTTATTTCTTGAAGTGCTAAGTAAAAGGTCCTTTGGATTCAGAGTTCAAGTCAGACTAATGAAGCCAGTCTTCACAGGCTTATGAATTGATCTTTGGAGGGAAAGGGTAGTATGAGGAAACTACACTATCTTGAAAAGAGTTTCAGTTACTTCATTAGAAGAAACTTCTCATTCAGCTCTGTACTTCCTGGACTGCATTCAACTGCAACCACACAATACTCATGTTGCAAATTCTGAAATAAATATACACACAAAATAATTATTATTTTTGTGATTTGGTGGAAAGTCCTGTGTGCTTAGAAAAATCACTAATTACCACCAATGACTTTTTCCAGATTTAGACAATGTGTGAAAGTATTATATCCATATAACTCAACCTTTGTTGATCCAAATATGTAACTTCAATTTAGAGTGAGAGAGTTATCTAGAATACACCTGTGATTTAATCATCCAGTTTTCTAAATTCTTTCTAGAACAAACAGATTAATACAGAAGCTTTCCAGATCAGACCCTGGATTCCTGGACTCACTAAATATAACCATTCATCAAAGAAGAAATGGAGTTGAACAGCTCCAGAAAAAAATCACCGAGAAAAACCTCTGCCAAGAAACCCATTAAGGGTGCTGACCCCAGATGTGGAGGGCTGCTTTATGGTGCTCAGGGTGCCACAAGATGCAGCCTGGATGCTCCCTCCCAGGAGTAGGAACATGCTCAGGGCCCTGGCACACTTTATCCAGACAGCTTACATCTACACAAATAATGTGCCTACTGCACTACTCAGGGATCACACCACGGCAGGGCTTTCTCTTTGTGGATCTACAGTTCACCCTCTGTCTTATTTCCTTATTTGTGCAACAGCATTAATAGTTCACAGTATAATCATAGAATCCCAGACTGGTGGAGGTAGGAAGGGACCTCTGGAGATCATTTCATCCAACCCCCCTGCTCCAGCAGGGTCACCCAGAGCCGGGGCCCAGGATTGCATTTTCTGGGCAGGTTTGGAATCTCTCCAGAGAAGGAGACTCCACAACCTCTCCGGGCAGCCTGGGCCAGGCTCTGCCACCCTCACAGCAAAGAAGTTTTTCCTCTTGTTCAGAACCTCCTGGGTTCCAGTTTGTGTCTCTTGCCCCTTGTCCTGTCACAGGGCACCACTGAAAAGAGTCTGGCCACAGCCTCTTTCTTGCTCACTGCCCTTTAGGTATTTGTAAGTACTGATCAGATTCCTTCTCAGCTTCCTCTTCTCCAGCTAAACGGCCCCAGGGCTCTCAGCCTTTCCTGATGCTCCAGCCCCCTCAGCATCTTTGTAGCCTCTGCTGGACCCACTCTATTATTTCCCTGCCTCTCTCAAACTTGGGAGCCCAGATCTGGGCACATTATTCCAGATGTGACCTCACTAGGGCAGAGTAGAGGGGGAAGAGAACATCCCTTGACCTACTGGACACACTGTTCTGAATGCAACCAAGATACCCTTGGCCTTCTTGGCCATGAGGGCACATTGCTGGATAGAAATTTCCTCTCTTCACAAGCCCAACTCACTGCCCACATAGATACTTTGAAAAACCCTGAAGAGAAAGAAAACTGAAACTTTCAAAAAGCGCTTTGGGATATTAAGCTAATTACCTGCTGACAGCTGCGTAACCACACACACAGAACAGGCAACAATCTACCTGACCCCAGAAGAAAGCAGCAGTCAGAAATAATAGAACATCCACCACTGAAGACCAGGATACTTCTAGTCATCAATAAAAGATGTTTAAACACACATTATCTTTACACTTGGTAATAACATATGTGAATTAATATGCAGGTGGGGGTCTGAGGCAACCTACAATCCTTGGGTCCAATTTACAAATAGTTTTTCGTTCTTTGAAGAACATTTAAAATGTTTCAGATAGAAAAATTACTCCTACTAGGGAAATACAGTCCCTGAAACTGAGTTTTATCCTCAGTTCACATAATGAATTAATAGAACAGGGTACAGAACCCTTCTGTCAGTTCCATTTGATCAGAGAAGGCCCATCTCTTATCCTTCTACAAATTCAAACACAGACTTCAGATATTCTGTCTTTTGCCTCTTTTGTTCTCACCTCCACTTTTCTTCTTCTCCACCCTAAACTCCCTAAGATAAATTTTTCAGATTTATGCCTTGGTCTCAGAAACATGACAGCTTTAATTTGTGACATAGTCTTGTATATATGAAATCATCTTAGGAACATGCTATTCACACTAGCCAAACATTACAGCTCAAAGTTTCTCTCTTCAGTAAGGGTTCAATAACCATGTGACTTCATGTCCTCAGATGCTGAAATTTTGTCATTGCAATCTATAACATAAAAATAAATTACCAAACATATTAAAAATTTAAAGGACAAGAAGTAAAAGCTTTTTTTAATTATTATTTCTCCCAGCATTAGACTTACTAGATTTTGGCATACTGCTATAGCCCTTACAGTTCTTACTTTCAAAAGAATAACTGAAGAACCCTTCCAGGAAATTAAGCAACATAAACTTAACATAAACTTCTTATGCCCCTGTTAGAGTCACCTTCTTCTTTTTTGGTTTGATGTTATCAACATGGATACCAACTAGAAAGTTGAGGATTTTATCAGCGTTATAGAAAGATTGCAATTACCAGATAAATATAATCCTCTTGCTTGCTTATACAGAAGCATGGACAGCTGTACTGTGCACTGTTAAGTTTATAGGAATAAATAACACAGTTTTCAAGCAGTAATTGCCACCTGCTATTTTAATGTAAGCTATTGGTATTTGTTTCCACTTTTTCTCCCAGCACATGAAAGGTTAGTTTTCATACATTCTGTGCAAGCCAGGATTCATGTTAGTTCTAGTGTTTGTTTCAGTGAACAAGCCCATTAGCACTTGTGAACTTTATCTATAGCTCCTTGAAGGCTCCTTCCAGGGGAGGAATCGGAGCAATACAGCAACTATGACTCAGAGCTATGTGCACAGGCAAGACATTTTCCAGACCACCAGAGGCTAACTCCTTATAGACACATTACTTCAAATAAAAGAATTTCAAGTTATTATGGCCCAGAGAGTTTAAATACAGACTGGACTTTTCTGCTGTCATAAATATAGAAGAAATTCTTCCAAATCCTCAGTGACAGGTAAGCCAAAATACTAAGCTATAGACAATATAACCTGAACATAAAGAGATTCTCAGGTTAACAGGTTGCAGGTTGTTCTAGAACTATACCAGGCAGCAGACCACAAAACAAGAGGAAAACCATAAAATTTGTTTCAGATTTGGCCTCAGATGCTGAGTTAGAGGCTCAACCCAACTGAACATCACTCTGTACTCAATGTAGGCAGAGTACTCCACACAACAGAGCATGCCAGCTTTCCTGAATGATGCCCAAATTTCTAACTTAGGCATTCCTGGTTTGCACCCAGTAAGGGCACTAACAGCACATTTTGACATCGGTTTTGTTTAGAAAAATGTTACTTTGCATTAATATTCCTACTGTCTCCTTTTCTTGAACAGAGTCCCAAAGTATTATTACACAAAAGCAGCGATCAAAATGTACATGTACAAGACAACCAGGGGCTCAGGCCCAGCCAACATGGCTTTAGGAAAGGAAGGTCCTATCTAACCAACCTTATTTCATTCTATGACTGGGTGACCTGTCTGGTAGCCAAGGGGAAGGCTGTTGATGTGGTCTACCTAGACTTCAGCAAAGCTTTTGACGAAGTCTCCCACAGTATCCTCCTGGAAAAGCTGGCAGCCCATGGCTTTGACAAGTGCACCCTTCACTGAGTTAAAATCTGGCTGGATGACCAGGCACAGAGAGTGGTTGTGAAGAGTGCCGCATCCAGTTGGTGTCTGGTGACCAGTGGTGTCCCCCAGGGATCAGTACTGGGCCCAGTTCTACTCAACATCTTTATCGATGACCTGGGTGAGGGGATTGTGTCTTCCATTAGTAACTTTGCAGATGATACTAAGCTGGGGGGAGTGTTAATCTGCTGGAGGGTTGGGAAATTGTACAGAGGGACCTAGACAGGCTAAGTCGATGGGCTGAGGCAAATAATATGAGATTTAACAAGACAAAGTGTAGGGTCTTACACTTTGGCCACAATAACCCCATGCAATGCTACAGACTGGGGGATGAGTGGCTGGAGAGCAGCCTAGCAGAGAGGGACCTGGGAGTGCTGGTTGACAGCCAGCTGAGTGTGAGCCAGCAGTGTGCCCAGGTGGCACAGAAGGCCAATGGCATCCTGGCCTGGATCAGGAATAGTGTGGCCACTAGGAGCAGGGATGCGATTCTGCCCCTGTACTCGGCAGTGGTGAGGCCACATCTTGAGTACTGTGTGCAGTTCTGGGCCCCTCACTTCCAGAAGGATATTGAGGTGCTGGAGAGGGTCCAGAGGAGAGCAACGAGGCTGGGGGAGGGACTGGAGGGAAAGTCTGATGAGGAGAGGCTGAGGGAGTTGAGGTTGTTCAGCCTGGAGAAGAGGAGACTCAGGGGAGACCTCATCACTCTCTACAACTACCCGAAAGGAAGTTGTAGTCAGGTGGGGGTCTGTCTCTTCTCCCAGTCCAACTGGTGACAGGATGAGAGGGCAGGGCCTGAAGCTGCAACAGGGGAGGTTTAGGTTGGATATCAGGAAGCTCTTCCTCACAGAAAGGGTGATTAGACACTGGAATGAACTGCCCAGGGAGGTGGTGGAGTTATCATCCCTGGAGGTGTTTAAGGAAAGACTGGATGTGGTGCTTAGTGACCTAGTCTAGCTGATGCCATGGTGTTGGGTCACAGGCTAGACTTGATGATCTTAAAGGTCTATTCTAGCCTCAGTAATTCTGTGATTCTAACAACACAATTATTTGTTCCATAGATAAAAGTTAACAAGCCTTTTGATGCAGCTCTCAGGTAGGTCTGAATCCTGTGTTGAAATATCTGATCTATCTTTGGAGACAAGTACTTCAGGAGTAAGGATGACTGTTTACAAGTGGAAATTTCTTTCAGAGGTGTTTCTCTATACAACATGCTTTTCAGATAAGCAATGAATAGACTCTACTTCACAAAACTTTCTTCTGTTTCAAATAAATTGCAAAAGCCTAGTCTAGAGCTGTCCTTTATCCTTCATTCTGGCAACTCACTTGAAAAGAATTTTTATTGTTACCAGAATATTTTGTTAAGGGCCCTTTTCCTTCAGTGCTTATTTGAAGTAGCTAAATGAAAATCTGTCACTGTTTTTTTTTCACTTGAGACTTGCAGAGGTTTCATTTTGGATGAAACTAACAATGAAAACCTGATGCTAGGTTGTTTTGGTTTTGTTTGTCTGCTTTTTTAATCTGTGAATAACAGACATAGATGCATTCTTTTATCTCCTTATTTTGGCAAAGGAGAAAAAACATAATGAATGATTCACAAGATCTATTGCTATGGACTATAAGCCATGAAGGTAACTGGTTCTGTAGATCAGAAACTAGAGCTGCAAGTCCCAAAATGTGCTGCATCACTTCACAACTCATGTTTGAATTGCAATGTTTTCATTTGTCTTCTGATGATATTACATAATGGAACATTCCAGCTACACCATTATTGCTGCCTCTACAATGCTTTCAACTTCAGGAGACATCATACACTAGCATTTAGCAATTGAAAACCTCCAAACCATCCTTCCAAACTCTATACTGACCACAACAGAAAGTACAACTATCTTCACTGTGCCCAATTAGAAAGAATCCTCAATGATAATCTCACCAGTAAGAGCATTATTGCTTTTATAAAGATAAGACTCTTGAAAATACCCAGAATGTGAAATTACAAACTGTTTTGAGATGTACTTGTCTGAGGGGAGACTCCTCTGCCAACCAGAACAGCTACTAAATTTTATGCTCTTCTATCACTTCAGGTAAGCATCAATCTTTAACATATACCTTACTACAGATACTATACCATAAATATATATACTACAGACACATTTTTAATCAAAGTAATCTTTTCTAGCACCAGAAAGCTTGTGGTTGACAGTCACTGTGATGATCAACAACTACAGCAGCCATTAGCTAAGAGCAGTGTCCTTTACTTTTTAAGACTATGCTATAGTGTCTATGACAAACCCTGCCCCAGAAGCAAAGAAGTGTCAACTAAATTGATAGTCATATACTGTGCTTCCAATAGAAAGCAAAATCAAGGTAAATCCTGTCTGCAGTAAACCTTACTGCAAGGACCACTCCGACAAGAGTGGGAAAATCGTGCAAAAGCATGACAATAAGCAATGATAGTTGTCCCCTTCTCATGTACCTGCTGTTCATCTCCTGCTCGTGACACGGAGGTCTTAAAAAACTACATCAAAATTCTGTTCCACAACACAGGTCACTATTTTTAACAAAACAAGTATTTTAAAAAACTACTTACAAGTCAGCTATCAGCTTTGATTTGCAGCCCAGTTTCCAAGGGTAGAAGATCTTCAGAGTCCTGTTTTGTTTTCAGTCAAAGTAGTCAATGGAAATTAAGTGGGGCTTTATCAGCAGCTTAGAATTTAAGTACTGAAAGTTAAGAGGCTTCTCCCACTCTTTCTCTTCTGCTTACATAGCATGCAAGAGAGGACATAATTTAAATGTGAAGAAAGGTTTCATAATATTCTAAGGTGGTCCCAGAAAGGTGCCTGTACTTTATAAGCTACTTGTTTCCTCACTTTCCATTTGACTATCAGGTCACAAAGCATGATGAACAGTCTTTCAGAGAGTACTTCTCCCATCATTCCTTATCATGCATCTGCATCCAGAATGCTCATCAGGGCACAACAAGGATCAACTGCTTTCTAAGTGATGAGAAGACAGGAGCCATGTGCAATAAAAAGGTCAGCAGGGCAGACCTGGAGCAGATCCAGAGATCATGACCAGGTTCAACTAACAGTGTCCTTCATAGCAATAAGGCAGGTCCAAGATGAAGTCAGGAAAGCAATCTGCAGGTCAAGTGAGGCTAAACGTAATCAGGGTAAGATATTACCCATAGATCACTGAGCAGGTTCAGAGGGACAAGACAGGTGAGGCCAGGAAGTCAGTCCATGGGCCAGGGCCCAGATCAAGAAGGTCCACATCCAGGCATGGGCATGGATGAGCTAACCAGTAACCACCAGTCCTACAGCATAACTCAGACAGAGACCAAAGACTCAGGGCTGAGCTTAAATGAAGCCCTTGGGCCTATGGGCAGGGGTGTGGATGGAGGCCCCAGGTAAGGCTGATAAGGGCCATTAGAGATATTAGCACATGCAAGCCCCTGACAGGGTGGTCTTGGCCACCTGCCTGATTATTTGGAGGTAACATAATGATCTGCAGTAATTACCCCATACTCTGCCAATGCAGAAGAAAGCCCTCTCCAGTCTAGGCCACAGTCGCTGGGAGAGCTTCCCTGGAGTTTTACGAAACAGCAGTGGAGATATAGATACACTTTTACTTATCTTTACTGTTCAAAGAAGAACATAACCAGGGCCATATTCAATTAAATCTAAAAGTAGTTTTTTTAAGAAAAGCTTTATTTAAAAAAACAAAAGTAAAACATAAAGCACCTTTAATCTGTAGTTCCAGCTATGCTAAGATAGCACAGAAAACCAAAGCTTTGTAGAATTCAGGTAAGCATTAGATGCAATAAGCTTAACGAGAAAATGTGAAATAGAATAAGTTTTGAGATACAAATCCTCAAGCTGAAGGCATACCTCAACCAGGAAATGAGAGACACTAAAAAGTTCATTCCATCATGATCTATTTTTCAGGATAGTCATGATCAGAAAAGAGCACTTGATCTCAGGTTTGATCCAATAAGAAATCTTTATTTATTTACTTTTATTATGGCTTTACTTGCATATAAGCTATCAGGACAAATTCTAACCTAAAAATATATGTGTAGCTCCTTTGATTTTCAACATTAACTAGAAATTAGTTCATCTTAATGAACTTATAGTATTAATCTTAGCTCATCATCACCTACATGCTTCCCTGCATTTGTGTATATTAAAAAATAAATACTTTATAGAAAATACAAGAGTGCAGAAAAGTTTCTACATAAGTTTAGAAATCAAGTAGTATAACAGGGCACAGACAATTTTGTGCATCCACAAGACATTAATGCAATTGAAGACAAGGCCTGAGGCTTGTCAAAAGAAAGAATTCCCAGTTTCTGGTCAGAACAGACACTTGTACTTCATAGCCTGTAGAGGAAGATCCATTACAGAACCAATATAGATCATCTTTACTGGTCCTTATTGCTTATCCCAGCATTTCTCAAAACATTTTGTGAACCTAAGGAAGCCTCACACCACTTCCTCTGAAATAAAAAAGGGCATTCTTATCCTCACTCATTGAGTAAACTGAAGCACTATGAGGTGAGGGCACCTGCTTGTGAAACACAACTGGCTAGAAAAGTTGCACCATGGTTAGATGCTGACTTGGATTTAGCCTACCTAGAGCCAAATTTATCTTCCATATAGTTACCTAAGTTAAAGAGTAACAGGTCAGTCAAAGTTCCCATCACATGTATGCCAGGCACCGAACTTCTAACCAGTAAAATCCCATAGGCACTGCTGCTGATTCTGGAAATAGTAAGTGTTGTTTCTGCTATGTCAGTCCTGAGGCCATTCACATTTCTTTCATGCCTAAACCTGAAGTGCACAGATGAGGTATTTTCTTCAGTGTTCCAGTATGAGGCTCCAAATAGTAAGCAAATGCTTACCTAAGAAATAGATACAGAATTCAAGTCAAAAGACAATACAACTGCATTCACCTGTTCCATGCTAAAGTTGGTCCAGAAGAGGAGCTGTCGCTCCCTATTAACCGTTAGGTGACATGTAGGAGGTTTCAGCTGGTGCTGCTTCTTCCTCTTGTCTTTTCAGAGGAACCACAGAGCCCTCTTCAGTTTGTAAAAGGAACAACTTGGTTACAATATAAACCGTTCTCATACTGGAGGGCTTTTGTAGTTCCCCTCTCATAATGTTGTTGTAAATATGGATACTCTCCAGGTGGGGCAACTTTAGATGCCTAACTTGGTTGCTAGTTGAAGAGTTTGGAATTTGTCTTTGTGGATATAGTGTTCAGCCTCTGTCTTGTTTCCTCATTTGTGCAACTGCATTAATAACACCTTTCTAGTTCACAGTATATTCATGGAATCCCAGCATGGTAGGGGTTGGAAGGACCTCTGGAGATCTTCTCGTCCAACCCCCCTGCTCCAGCAGGGTCACCTGGAGCAGGGGGCC
The DNA here is from genome assembly GCA_024605025.1 of Megaceryle maxima. Classification (NCBI taxonomy): domain Eukaryota; kingdom Metazoa; phylum Chordata; class Aves; order Coraciiformes; family Cerylidae; genus Megaceryle; species Megaceryle maxima. The sequence goes on from JANHGN010000358.1 coordinate 108,249, forward strand.
CAAGATCAGTGGGTTTGGAATCTCCCCAGAGAAGGAGACTCCACAGCCTCTCTGGGCAACTTGAACCAGGCTCTGTCACCCTCAGAGCACAGAATATTTTCCTCTTGTTCAGATGGAACCTCCTGGGTTCCAGTTTGTTCCTGTTGCCCCTTGTCCTGTCACAGGGCACCACTGAAAAGAATCTGGCCCCAGCTTCTTGGCCTCCATCCTTTAGCTATTTATCAGCATTGATCAGAACCTCTCTCAGTTTTCTCCAGGCTCAACAACCTCACGGCTCTCAGCCTTTCCTTAACAGAGAGATGCTCCAGTACCCTCAGCGTCTTTGTAGCCTCCACTGGACTCTCTCCAGTAGTTCATTGTCTCTCTTGAACTGTGGAACTCAGAACTGGACAGAATGAATCTGGACACAAGGAATAATTAATATGTTAAAGACTGTGAGTTAGGCAGATATTATCAAAATTACAGCAGATGATAAATCAGGGTTGGATTAGGATTCAACAAACTACATGCAGACTCACAGTGATCAACTGTCAACCACTATCTTACTCTCTCCTTCCCAGTTACTAATCAGAGAAGCTTATCATTTTCAACAAGAGCCTTAAGATCAGGGAATCATTAAATGCTCAACCTTAGGAAGCTACTGGGTGCCTGGACTGGGCTGCAAAATGTCATAAAGTGATCTTGATCCTATGTTGACTTCAGCAACAGTTTATATGGTCGGTCTTTTAATCAGCTCCTTAACTCTTTATAGAGAACCCTGTAGAAATACTCCAGACTTTAGAGTTAAGATTTCTCAGAGCCAGCCTCTTAACTCTAAGAAACAAGAAGTCTATGTTCCTGCAGCTCATTTGCACTAAGCACCCCTTAATGCCCTCCCAGCCTCCACACCGACTGACAAGTCTTATTTGCCCGAGAAGCAGGAAGTGTAAGTAGACAGATGGGTGAATATCAATTAATGTCTATAAGTCTGGGGAGAAAGAAAAGTAATTTGAAATTTCTAAACACCACTACCCAAACAACCTTGTCTTATTTACGCTACCATGTAACACTAGCAGACAGAATGTACAATGCAGAAGGAGCTACAAGCTTTACTTGAAGTATTTCTGGAAGGAAAAGCAAATAGAGATGCATTGCTAGGATGACTCCAGTCCAGCTCCAGACCCTGGCAGAGGGCAAAAGAAATTTCTTACAGGGTAGTAACCTGTTAGAACCAGGAAACTGTACCATTTAATCTTGCTGTTAGGTGGAGATCCCAACCAAAACTCACCGGAAAACTGTAATACTATTACTGAAATCATATTTGATTCCTTTGAATATATATTGACTATATATTGAATATACAGTGCTAGGAATGTGGTTGCATTTTCTCTACCAAGTCAGTATATTTCATGACTATATTAATTCTGTCCATATACAGCATTTACTATGCTAGTATATGCACTTGGCACTGGTACACTAAATTGGTATTACTGCATTCTGGTACAATTTTTTTGTAAGCCTTCATTAAATACCTACTTATCATACATCACTATGAAAAGGGCAGCTTTTGCATGATTTTAAGATGAATATGACAGTATAATACATCAGATGAAAGAACAGCCCTGAAATGAAAATACATTTTTCATTATTTTCAGGCTTAATTTCTTTTGTAGGTAGCAAGAATAGGACCTAAACCTGTATAACTGGATAACAAAAAAATTATGTCACTGATATGTAATAGGACTCTTATTTTATTCCCACCCAGCAGCAATTCAATGGACCTGTTCACATGTAGATGAGTGAAGTCTAAAGCTCTATTCATTTTACCATTTTCTAACACTCTATCTCGTTAATCTTTAAAACACATAGGACTTTTACTCATCCAGATAAAATACTTACTTCTCATGTACTGTTTCTTGCCTTAGATTCGCTACTCTCTTAGCTATCTACAGTACTGAAGTAGCCATCCTTTCTTCATTCACACATTCTCAGATCAAGAAGACTTCTCTAACCTTCGTGGACTTGTTTTCTATCTGTATTTAATCCTACTGTCCATGCACATCCCTCACTTTTGTTTCTTCATTTTTTTCCTCTTGGTTAGCTCAGCAAACTTTGTCTGTTGAACTTTTAGATTCTTACATCAACAACTAAATCTATCTGGTTTTTTTGAAAACTTTCTTACCCCTTAAAACAGTAATTCTCTACACTTAGGCTGGATAACAATAGCAGGCATACAGCCGTGCTGTTGTAACATTTAGGGTCTTTGGGTTTCGACTGTCTTCAATGGTCCTCAAAATCTCCACACTATGTAGCCTGTTTTCTGTCTTCTGAATACAAGATGAAAGGGGCAAGAATATGGCAAAGTACTAACAGTGGATTTAACATATAGTCTCAGAGAGAGCTCACAGACTCGTCACAGGATGACTTCCAGGTCTACATCTTAACAGAAAAAAGGATGATGTTGGGAAAAAAAAAAAAAAAAAGTTACTATAGTTCTTGCTTTACATACAGAAAAAAAAAAGCCAAGACAATAATTTCAGACTTTTGAAAGCTGTTGTACCTGTTATAAAGGTTACATGTCAGGGCTCATTTATACTTGATTAAATTGCAAGCCCCTCAGAGGGTAATAGCTGAGTTACATACCCTCCCAGAGGAGCTAGTTGGTGTTATAATGGAATCAGGTATCAGGAGCTCCAGGAGCACAAGCAAAGTCAGGTTTTCATGCAAACTGATTCTTCTAATAATATAGAGAAGACAGAGATTTTACATAGTGGGCAGAAAAACAAGACAGAAGAGCAGAGGTGGCAAAGCAAAAGCCTTAGAGATAGGAATAAATTCCAAACTGCCATTCATTCACTGGAGTACGAATGCAGCTGACCTAGTATCAGGAAGATTATCAGGTGTTTATCTGTCTCAAATGTCATAAATCACACATAAAAGAAGGTTTTCAATATGCCTCAGCAGACACTGCAGCCGAACAGATCCCCCAGCAGCATTATCACCTGTGTGTATAAATCACAGGCTGCCCAGTGAGGCTGGGATTTGAAACTGAGCTGCAATAGTTCAGAAAAGAACAGTCTCATCTGCTTGAAGCTGTATTAATCTGCATGAGTAGCGTGGGGGAAGAGGAGGGAGGGTGACTGAAAAAGGATTAAGAGTGAAAATAAAATCAAGACAGAGTGTCACAGAGTTTAACCCCAAAATGATGGTATTGGAGGTTAATCCGGACCACACAGAGAGGAGCTGCTTCTCCTTCTCTGTTCCATGATCATAAATTTAGGACTTTGTTTAACAGCAGTGTTATACCCTTTATAGCAATTGATTCTGGGTGCTTATTTTACATCTTCATTCGGATTGCTCATGATGTGATGAAGAGAGAAGCTGGAGAATGTGAGCTCATCATTTGACGAGACCAGTGGGAATGAGAACTCCTGCATTGTGTTTCAAAATTTAGCACAAGAACAGGACAATCACATACATAAATTTATAAAAGAGGCCATGACCCATAATTCGAGAGTATTCAGAATTTTTCTAAAGCCGTGTACAGTTTAAGGATTACGTCTGATTTCTCCCACATACATTTGTTGACAAACACAGGTGAAGTCAAGAAATAAAAGCCTACACTGCTAACATGCTTTTGAAGCCAACTTTATTAATGGCTAGAAAATATTAGAAAGTCATCAGCTGAATGCTGTACCAGGAAAACAGTTATTTTCTATCAAATTCCCCAAGAGATGCTGAGCCTGCAGATTCCAGTACTGAGGTAACTTGGGGGTGGCTTTTAGAACAGACTGCACCATTTGCTTCCTCATTACAGAGGCATTCGAAAGAACCACTGTCATCTAGAAAGGGCACAAAATTCAGAGCCTTTAAGCATTCCACTTTGTTCCAACTCAGAGGTGAATGCATATTTGAAGGTGAAATAATAAATGCTGTACACACAGCCCTTAGGCGTCCTCAAGGAATAAAAGATTCCATATGAAAGTAAAGGATTGTTTTGCTTGCCTGAAATGAGCTAAGAAAGAAAATGACTGGTCTCATTTAGCAAATGAGATGGGAACAATTGAGAGATGCTTTGGATCATGTCAGTTCTAATGTTTCTGCTGTTACATCCTTTTATGATGGAGGAACCGTTGTTTGATGAAGCCTTTTTTTCTAAATGACACTACTGAAGATACCAGTGAAGCAGACCTAGTGAGTTAAATTAACACTTTTAACCTGCAAAAGTTATTCTGATTAATATTAATTAGGACACAAAGTATAATAGCTAACACTAAAGAATCTAGAATAATGCATAATTTAGTGGGCTTTTATTTGACTGACTGTGAGGCAAAGAAACAAAGAAGGAAAATATCTCTTTGTATATGCCCAGTTAATTTGCATTAAGGCAAATTTTAGTTACTCCTACATTCCAAACATCAGCTGTCTCAGCCTGTTGAGCCTGACTGGGGGGACTGGTTCTGTGCAAACTCATGTTTATCTAAAACTCTCATAATGAAAGGGTTTTAAAGCCTCTGTTCACAAGAAAAATTGTGATTAGTTATAAAAATAAACACAGGATTATTTTAAAATTCAAAATTTAAATAAATATTTAAAGCACACTTCAGAAACCCATTCTGAACTTAATCTGGATTTCCAGGTTTGAAAAAATATAGGGAATTTTAATTTTTGTCCCAATTTAAAATAAGGAACTATGTTAAAATTTTGACAATTGTTCTAGAATGGAAGAAAAACATTCTTTAAAAGCAGCTGCTTTGCCCACCATTCTTATGAGCAGCTTATTAAAACTCTACAAAGATTCTTAAGTCTAATGAACTTTTATTCTCTTAATGGTCTTTTGTTTACTTAATGCATTAAACTGAATTTTATATCTTTTTTTACCAACACTTATTTAATACGTTTACCATGTTGCCCACATCCAAAATATGTATCCTGTGTTGCACCTCATCCAAAGTACCTCTGAAGACTAAAACCAGATGAATTTATTATTGAGTTGATGCAAGTTTATGTCCTCACAGTCTAAACCCAACCCAAAGAATTTTCACTTCAGAACCATGAATGAAAATACTCACCAGTAATAAATGACTGAGATCAGTCAAATAAAATTTATTTGCCCAATTACTGTAACACCTAATAATCTTTTAATAGTAGATGCTACAAAAATACAACACCTATGTTTTAAATATACCAGCTACATCTCTTGCCATCACTATAAAACTTTAGTAACTCAGGAAAATTCAATTAATCTGATATTCAAATTTAGAGATTATAGTGAGCCAGCCAATCACTATTTTAATACACAGATTTCCACCTTACCTTTGCTCTGTTTCAAAATGTTCTCCATTATACTTTGAAGATTAAAAACTAAGATGAGAATGCATCATTTGCTTCTAAATTTTAAGACGGATCCAATGGAGACTTCAAACTAAAACCAACAAAATAATTAACCTGTAATAATTTCTAGACCAGTCCTACATAATAAGTGTAGGTCACATGAAATTGGGAAATTCTACAAAATATTGCTATATTTGATTTATCGTGTGATTAGGGGATTGCCTTTTTTCATTTATATGACGTTTCCTGGACCTTAGCTTGAACTTGGTGTACATATGCATATTTTCACTCTACAATCCTAATTACTAGGTGTTTTTTAGCAGATGATTTACATTCACCCCAGGTCTGTGACACTAAGGAAAATCAAGATTTTCAAGATGGAAAGATTTCACAAGACACAGTACAGATGTCACAATGCGAATCACTATTGTGACTACATTTTGTGTAGCCTTCTATCCCTGAAGCAGTGAAAAGCAAGCAAAAGCACACATGAGGTGAAAAACCCTATAAAGCAGACGCTACCACACTGTCACCCAGCCCCGCCACATATGTTGGAAGGTGTCACCCTGCAGTGCCATGCTAGTCTGCACACCTCAGTAACCTGGACACCTGCTGCTCTTTACAAACCCACAGTAAACTCCTTTTTCTCATCAAATAGGATGGAGATAAACACTCTCAAAATCTGAAGTGAGCAATGAAATCAACGCATTGATGATAAAATACAAAACCAGTGCAGCCATAACGATCACTGACCATTCCAGCTGAAGCCCTCCTTCCCCATGACACCAGCTTAGCTTGACAAACTGCTTTATCTGCTTAAGGATCCCACAGAATTAATTTCGGTTGGAACATTCAGTTAACACTTGGGTCCTTTCCTCACCTACCTATCTCTTTCTGATTAAAAGATAACACAATCACAGAATGGTGGGGTTTGGAAGGCACCTGTGGAGATCATCTCGTCCAACCCCCCTGCTCCAGCAGGGTCACCTGGAGCAGAGGGGCAGGATTGCATTGTGCAGGTGGGTTTGGAATCTCCCCAGAGAAGGAGACTCTGCAACCTCTCTGGGCAACTTGAACAAGGCTCTGTCACCCTCAGAGCACAGAATTTTTTCCTCCTGCTCAGATGGAACCTCCATGGTTCCAGTTTGTGCCCATTGCCCCTTGTTCCTGTCACTGGGCACCACTGAAACGAGTCTGGCCCAGCCTCTTGACAGCTGTGGGCCCTTTAGCTGTTGATCAGCACTGGTCAGATCCCCTCTTAGTTTTCTCCAGGCTCAACAGCCCCAGGCTCTCAGCCTTTCCTCAGCGCAGAGATGCTCCAGTCCCCTCAGCATTATAGCCTCCACTAAACTCTCTCCAAGTAGTTCCTTGTCTCTCTTGAGATGGGGAGCTCAGAACTGGAACCAGTCATCCAGAGGCAGTCTCACTAGTTTCAAGTCTAACTTGCCATTGGAAGGTTGTTTGAGCATACTACTAAAATGTTAGGTCCATGGTCCATTTAAGGCTACTGCAGCTCTATCAACAGCTAGGCCCCCTTCCAGATGGGGTACAGTGCAAGGATCTGATACCTAGCTTTTACCCAAGGCCATTCCCACTCCTTACAGAGCCTCTCAAAGACAATTCTACATCAAACCAACTACTGGCTCCTGGATTACAGAACCCTGGGAAATCACAGTCTAAGGCGAGTCCAGACAGCGTACATTCTATTTCTTTCATGAGATAACAATAATCTGCCCTTGTGTTATTACTAGCACTTCTGAGTTGCTAGGCATGGGCTCTCTCAAGAGCTTTATCATTTCCTACCTGCCTATTAGATGGGCCTTTTCTCTTTGAGCAGGAAGAATCCTCAGGGGAAAGGGAAACTCCATTCTGATATATAAAGAAGATCGAAAACTATGTACATCAAGACTATGCAATTAGAAAGGCACAAGACTTTGCATGTACAAGCAGCTGTTACAGTTTGCATATGCAAATTCCAAATGAGAGTCCCACAAGCACAATTATCTGCTTTGTCTACTGGGATGAGTGGGCCCTGGGATCACATGTGAAGAGACACAGATGTTCTGAAAGTGCAATAGCTTCTCTGAAGCTTTACAGTTTTTCACCTCTCTTTGTTTATGGTGCTTGAAAGTTAATTTCCCACATATCAAAGTTCTTCCTTTCAAGTTGGCCCTTTATCCTGGGATATGATTACCATTTAAATTTCTACAAGCAAAATAGAATGTATTGTGTCTTTATCCAATTACCTTTCTCCCAATGAAGAATTAATATTGTAGAAACTTCCTTCAGCAGCTTGTAAATCCACATATTCTGAGAAACTAGTCCTACACTGGAAAAGGAAGGGCTTTTTTGGCAATGCTATTTCTCAGTGATTCCCGTGAAGCTTTTCTAAGGTGGTTTGGCCATGCCTGAAACACACAGCAGGAGACAAAATTTCACAACTATAATGTGCTACAGAAGGAGAACAGAAGAGATCAAAGATAACTGTAGAATCCTATAAAAGAATAAAAGCAAGGAATTCCTTAAATACAATTTCCTGTAAAACAGAACTATACCACCCCCTATATACCCAGTACAGGGAATGCAGAGAAGAAAAAAATCCCACCACAATTTAAAAAAGGACAGAACAAAAACAGATGGCCATCCTAACACACTAACTTTACAGCCATATTAACCTGAGCTGAGGAGATTAAATTTCCTTCTGATCTTTAATATGGACAGAAATTTAAACCTAAAAATATGAGTAGGATACACTGACAAACCAGTCAGGGGAATTGAATTCTGGTGCAACTTGCTACCATATTGTTTCCCCTTAGGTTTTAGTTCTAGTCTTTTAAAAACGGAATTCTGCAACTGCAGAAGAGAAGAAAAAAACAAGATCCCTGGCCTCAGCAAATGACCAGGAAAGCTTTGAAGTTTAAGACTGAAACAGATAAAAGTGCAAATCAGAGGCTGCCGAGGCTTCTTTCAACAACCTTTATATATACTGGAATATCAGATATCAATACGTTCCTACTTCTTATGCCAGGAATTCTTGGGACATATTTATATAAACCCTTTCATAGGCTTATTTCAAGCTTTACCTTAAAACCATTTAGATTCCTTGACTCCACTCTACTGAGAAGTGATTTTAGAACCTTACTTCACATCTTACTGCAGAATGCCTTCATGTGTCTACTCTCAGTTTATATAGCTTATATGATTTTAATCTTAGCCTTTAACAGAAGCATTTTACACACACACAATATTTATAGAAAAACTCCTCTTATTTTCAGCTGAACTATACTACACAGGCCATGTCTTCTGAGCTGCACTAAAGCAGCTCCTACTCTAAGCATGTCCCACATCGCATCAGTTCTTCTTAGAATTGTATCTGATACATCACACTACATATTGGCACTGGTATTCCTCTAGGGTTCCCAATAATAACTCAATGCCTTCTAGAACCTCTGTTGTCACTTTCCTGTTACCTAACACTGTCAGCGGACAGTCATTCTCTAATTGAGCAATACACTCAGATTCCCTCCTTCTCCCACTACCTCTTATTGTGAGGTCATAGAATCACAGAATGGTTTGGGTTAGAAGGGACCTTTAAAGGTCATCTAACTCTAATAGGTTCTACCTATGTGTACCTATAGACAGGTCTTAAGTCCCCAGAATATACAAAAGCTTCTAGTAGGGGTCCCCACTTTACTAGTGGATTTCAATCTAGAGCAATTATTCAGAATGAAATCACCTCCTGGCTTTCACTGGTGAATGTTACAATCAATCTGTGCGTAGTGACAGCTCTCACGCTTGAATACAGCCTTGTCTGAGAAATCAATTATCTTATTTCAAAAGATATCGAGTCATATTCTTGCCTCCAGCTCTGAATCAGGAGAAAAAAGATAAAGTCTAAGAGGGCTGAAGAACCAATGCTACAAGGATAGGCTGAGGGAGCTGGGATTGTTCAGCCTAGAGAAGACTCCAGGGGGACCTTATAACTGCCTGCCAATACCCGAAGGGATCCTACAAGAAGGCTGGAGAGGGACTCTTCACAAGAGTGTCCAGTGACAGGACAAGGGGAAATGCTTTTAAACTGAAGGAAAATAGGTTTCAATTGGATCTTAGGAAAAAGTTCTTCAGTATGAGGGTGGCGATACTCTGGAATAGATTGCCCAGGGGGGTTGTGGATGTCCCTCCCTGGAGGTGTTCAAGGCCAGGCTGGATGAGGCCTTGAGCAACCTAGTCTAGTTGAGAGGCGTCCCTGCCCATGGCGGGGAGGTTGGATTAGATGATCTCTGAGGTCCCTTCCAGCCTAAGCCATTTTATGATTCTGTGAGTCTATGATTATGTTATTTCCATTATTAATTTGTCCTTTAACAGAAGTCATGACTTTCTTCTTAATAGGACTATTTCTGAACCCATATATATATATTTACATATACTTATATATAATTTAAAAGGCTCACCACATCAAAAAATACAATCCTTACAACAGGAAAGTGGAATACAGTATCTCTAACAACTTCCTATGAAACTTAAAACAGCATCCCTCCAAACACTATTTTAACAGCTGAAGAAAACATGCTCTCTAAGCATTAAATTGCATTAGAAATTTAAACTATTTAAAAATAAAATGAATAAAATATTGTGTAAACATTATAAAATATTGTTTTCATATTACTGTGTTTGTAAGCAATACCTTTTTTTGTCCTTTTAAGTATTTGGGGATTTTTTAGCAAGTCATTAAAATATTCGGTATCATTTACTAAATATTTGATTGTCCACAAATTAGAAATTACAATAAACATTTTTGTAACATTTCCAATAAAAATGAAATGCAAACTATATATCTGTGGGAAATACTGAAACAAAAATAAAATGCTAAAAGCAACAGTTCCTTTCAAAATTGTTATTGGAATTAATGACCTTCTTCCATGAAAAAATCCTTTCAAAAGCAATCAGCTCTACAAACTATTTAACAGAACACTTTTAGGATGACTGCGAACTAATCAATCAGTCTGAGTGCACAGAAAAATGACATGCTACATGATTTTGACACAGATGACATCACTTCATGAACAAAATCAGTCAATGTGCTTAATCCAGCAGATGAGAATGGGGGCCTGGCTGCTGTTCAGTCTAGCACATGTCCAAACAAGGACTATATTCCTGTGACATTTATTGAAGAGTCGCTGTTTGGACATTCTTCAATCAGCAGTACACATGGATAAGAACCAAATTTCCACAACCACAGAAATGAGCATGAGCTACGGTTGTTTTGTGCACCTGACATCCTCTCCTTACGGATCAAGTTCATAACAGATAATTTTTTATTACTCTCCAGAGTCTTACCCAATAGGTGTGATGTTTGAATCAAAGTGGGGTGCTGAACATGTGCCAAAGAAGACAGCAAAAGAACTACTTTATCATTTCAGCACTTCAGCTTTATATGATGATTGCATTGGCACCTTTCCTAATGTGCGAGTTTAATTTGCAGCAGTGTTATATGGAAGGTGTGCTGTATGAACCTTGAATCTTAATGGACAACATTCTGGATAATTTTCTACCCAGTATATGGAAATGAGTAAAGTTCATGCACTTGGCTGCCTCCAAATCTGCAAATGCCACAGTTCTGCATGAGGAGTTGAGCAATTCTGAAAATGAATGATCGCTACACGTGGACAAAAGACATTCCCAGTGAGTTAGTGATTTCAGGTGTAGGAGATGTTTGAATCTGCAGCAAATCTGCAGCTTTTCTTTCCAAAGCCACCTAACACCCAGTGCTCAAGAGACGAAATACAGCCTAAATACAAATACAAGATTCTTCACCCTTCACTTCTTAACTCACTGTATTTCAACACACTAATCACTGGAATATCAAGTCTCATGGCGGCCAATGGCTTAACTCTCACTTGCCTCTGTAATTCTCTGTATGAACTATTTTAGCTTTGCTCTCTTCTTATGGAGACTAGGGGCAACGTTTGGAGGGATAAAGGAAAATTAGCACTTCAGAAGCTGTAATACAATTACATGGTTGTAATCACTCTCTTATTTTACAGCCTCCAGACTTTGTTTTCTATCTGCCCCCATCACTTTCTTCTTTACTTTGCCTACTAGACTCTCTCACTCCTCTCTATCATAGTTGTGTTATCACCCATGTTACAAGGTATAATACAGTCCTATGAGGCAGAAAATACTGTGACACTTAAAATGTGTACAGGAACAAACTTTCTGTCCTAGCATCCTAGCTCAGATCACCCCACAGTTAATAAGAGTTATTAACAGGGCAGTTGATGAAATAACAGATAATTTGCAAAACACTAGGAAATTACGTAAAACTAAATCTTCTAGGTTTCTGTAGTTAAATGATTGCACCACAAGTGATCAATAACTTTCCTGTTGTTTCAGTTTCCAGTTGCCCTGTCAACACAGCCCCTCTGCCTACAGCAGATAGTTCCGCTATACACATTTCCTTTCAAACTACCACACAAGCAATTTTGTAAAACAGTTTACCTCCACAGTTTCTAATGGGCTGTGGCATTTAGGAAAACCCTTGACATCAGGCTGTGTGAAAGTATCATTGGTATTGAATCACAGACCTGTTTGGGTGGGAAGAGACCTTTCAAGGTCACCTAGTCCAACCCCCTGCAGGGAGCAGGGACAGCTGCAACTAGAGCAGATTGCTCAGAGCCCCAGCCAACCTCACCTGAAATGGTCCCAGGGATGGGGCATCGACTACCTCTCTGAGCAACCTAGGCCACAGTCTCACCACCCTCAGAATCAAAAATTCTTCATTTTCTGTAGTCTAAATCTCCCATCTTTTAGTTTAAAAACATACCTTTTGTCCTGTTGCAACAGACCCTGATAAAAAGTCTGTCGTCATCTTTCTCTTTCAGTCTCTTTTCAGTGGTGCCCTGTGTTAGGATGAGGGGCAATGGTCACAATGCAGGAAGTTCCACCTCGACATGAGGAAAAGCTTCTTTCCTGTGAGGGAGACTGAGCCCTGGAACAGGCTGCCCAGAGAGGTTGTAGAGTCTTCCTCTCTAGAGAATTTCAAAACCTGCCTGGATCTGTTCTTGTGTGGCCTCCCCTAGGTGATCCTGCATTGGCAGGGGTGTTGGACTTGACGATCTCGAGGTTCCTTCCAACTCCACAGGTATCACAGGTATCACGGTGTCAGGAAGGGACCTTGGAGATCTTCGAGTCCACCTCCCCTGCCAGAGCAGGATCATACAATCTAGCACAGGGCACACAGGAACGCATCCAGGTGGGTTTGGAAAATCTCCAGAGGAGACTCCACAACCTCTCTGGGGACCCTGCTCCTGTGCTCTGTGAACCTTACAGTAAAGAAGTTCCTCCTCGTGTTAAGGTTAACTCCAACCATTCTATGATTCTGATAGGCCCTCATTAAATATTGAAAGGCCACAAGAAGGTCTCCCCAGAGCCTTCTCTTCTCCAGGCTAAATAACCTGAACTCTCTCATCCTGGCCTCACAGCAGAGGGCTTACAGCCCTCCCATCATTGCTCCTCAGGTCCCATAGTTCCAGATCCTTCTTGTCTCAGACTACAGTTATATCTCCAGAAACAGAAGACCAGCTTGTTTCATCACTGTCAGTTCTCATGGTAAGACCTGTCACTAGTGAACCCCAAAACCACAACTACATGCAAAGCAGAGGCACATTCCTCCTATAATTCTTTTCATCCCAAACAAAGCTCACTCGTGCAAGATTAATCAACTTTCACAGCACAGAATGAACGTGACGCTCAATCAAGCCTTACGGCTTGTCAAGATCCAGCCTGATGGAACATTCATATCATTCACAAGCACATCTTTAAATATTTCATCAGTGAAGGAAAGAAAAAAAAAATCATAAATTGTTGGGGTTTTTCATTGTTTCTGGTTTTGTATTTTTTTTTCTTTCTTCTGCATGGAGGTATCAGCATTTTAACAAAAGAAGCCAGCAGGAAAAGGATGGTACTGAAAGATGTGTCGCTGTTTAAAATAAAGCAAACGATAGGTTATCAGCTTGGATATGCCATGCTTCATCTGATCATCACTAGATGTGAGCAGTGAAAACAGAACTAATGTTCCATACAGAAAATAGAAGTGACAGTAATGCTTAGGAATGGACTTTTACACAAAGAACTCACTGGAAACGCTCAAATGTCAAGTGTAAAAGAAGTTTACATTACTTCGGGTTTTTGACTTTTGCCCCATGCTGCTTTTTTTCCTATCCCTACAAACATACACAGTAACCCAATTTACAACCTCTTTTTTCATGTAGCCCTTCAGTTTTAGCAATCATCTGTACTGTGAATCAGCAGGATCCCCAGTGCGTGTGAAAACTCCTCAAAGTTGGAGAAAATGATTCTTATTCTGTCACCTCCCTGGGCAGTGTGTGCCTTGAGGATGGACAGATCATAGCACAGGCAAAATTCAATTGGACCTGACATTTGTTAATGCTACTTGCCTGAACTAGAAAGGGGGTAAGTTCCAAATTAGTTTTTTAGCCTTTGCCTACTGGATGGGAACTGATATTTAAAGCTTAGTGGATTTCTGCAGCAAAGATCTCACTCTGTTTCCCCAAACCTTTCACAGGCATTCCCCAGCCCCTCCCATCTGCCCGAATGTATTGTTTTTTTACCAAACACATGAACATATTTGAAAAAAATATGAAATTTAAACACCGTGGTGGATCGTAACACAGAAAGCGTATCTGGAAGCAAACCTGTTCTCAGAATGAAACTAGAAAGAAAAAAAAATCAAACCCATGTTTCTCCATAAGCTGAATCATACCTGGGTAGCACACACAACCATGTAAATGCATCTTGCAGAATGTAAGATTTTAATCCTTTATCAATTCCTATGACCTATTAAAAATCACGAGCCTGATTTTCAGAGACACTGAGCCTGTCTTTTCCATTTACTTTACATGGAGATGTGTTTGCTCTGTCAGCTCTCCTGGAAATCAAACCCCAGTAACTTTACATGATACTAATGGCCAGATGCTCAGCCTCCAAAGGAGCTACAGGGATTTGTATCAACTGAGACTAAGTCTCTCATGCTGTGCTCCTGGGTACTATAGCCCCTCTTCTTACACTACCACAGTTAGAAGATAAATAAGAAAGACAGAGATAAGATAGATAAATTAGACAATCAGAAAAAAATAAAAAAGAAAAAGATGTTATTTCCAAGCTCTGTCATGATGTGAACCTATAAAGTCGATGAAAAATAAAGCAAAGCAAACCCAGGGTATTACTATACTACAAAGTATCTTGTTCTGGCAGGTATTCCTTTGCAAATCTCTAGCTGTGAATTTGCAGCACGTGTAAATCATTCTTTCATTTTATAGTCAAGAACCAAAATATGAGGGCTGCCTTCTGCCACATTTAGGGATCTATGACTATGACATAACCAGGAAGTCATTTGTTTATAATGGAACGTAATGTATAAAACCACTTTTCCTGAAAGATGACTATAGTTATCATCAGGGAAAAAAAGAAAAAAAAAATCTACTTCACTATATTTGATAAATATATTATTTATCCCTAAATACAATCACCTATTAGAGCATCCCTGTGTTATGTGACACTAGCAGCATATCAGTGACTTCAGTTTGGTACACACACCTATCTACATGACATCCAAATGCTTGAGCCCTTGTGCCTGTAAGTATGAGTAGACCTGAAGAGATCAGAGGCAGCTCCTTTCCCTGCTCCCAGATGTAAAGAGTGGGTGGGACTGGAAGCACATCCCCCTCCAAGAAAAGGGAACAGAAAAAGCATTGCTTTTGCTTGTGGCTTCCCCATTAACTCCAGCATAATTAACCAGCTGATGCCACTGCCTGCACCACACAACCTATAGGAAAATAACAGAAGAGTGGTGAGGAGCATCATAAAAATACTCAAGTGAGCTGCAGATGAGGTGTCAAAAACCACATTATCTCATTCCAATTGTTGTCTGCCCTCTTGTGTTTGACAAGTAGAACATCTATGTTCAGATAACACAAGTCTGTGATAGACTCAGAGGCACCTTGTCGAACACCCTTGAGATTCCTCCCCTGTTGTGGAAAAGATTAAAGTACAATGGAAAACTATGCCTGCAAAAATCCCTGATACAAGCAGCAGGTTCAAATGTTTTTTTTTTCACTCTCTAGCAAGAAGTGAGCTCCATGGTGCCTGCATCCCCACTTGCATGCCTCTGCCCAGGTGCTGAGGCAGAGATTCCCCGTTTGCGAGGTAATGAGAATAAATTTACTCTTTGTCATTTCTTCCACAGTTTTGTGGCTGTTCCTGAGTCACACCTGTGTTGGCTCACATACAACTTGGAGACTTTGGTAGCGATAGTTTGGTAGACTCCAATATTGTGCTTCTAGGCAATATTATTTTCTATCTGCACAAATTTTGCTATGAATTTGTTATGCCTGTGAAAAGAGGGGAGATGCAGTTGACACTGGAACTTAGACATCACATGGATGCAGCTGGGCACTGAGTGGACTCAGCTAAATCACCTGTGCTGTATCACAGAATTTGTTACTCCAGTTGATGATACTGAAATACCAGATTTTCGAAGGTCACTGTTCATGGAAATCACTGGAACATTCAGCCAATTTACCTGAGAATAGTGTTTCCCCATCTCACAAGGCTTGATTGTACATTGCAAAAATTGCCTTTTTTGTTATGCGGGTTATCTATCAGTACTTAGTAGCTTTACTTTTAGGCCTACAAACATTTGTCTCAGAACAATAAGGCATGAATGTGGAAACAATGAAGATTGTTCTTTGGATATCTACAGACGTTTTCCAGCATCTGATAATGAGGTGACATGATTGAATGATTGTAAGAGATATTAGGATATGCAGTTTTGATGCAATGGACTTTGATCTTAAATTGACAGTTTAGGAAATTCCCCATGTTATCACCAGGGACACTATTCTGTACCCACAACCATCTACAGAAGCTATTCCTCCATTTGTAAGAATTTTATAACCCCACAGAAATAAAGCATTGCATTCTGGAAATACAGTATTTCACTTGTGTAGGCTGGAATTCTTAATCCCAGTTCAGATTTATTGTTCTTCCTTCTGGAAATGAGACAGATGCAGACACAAGTGCCTGTCAAAGCCATGCCAGGAAAAGCCATTTCTCCTGCACCTCAGAATATGTGTGTACCTGTTTATGGGTGGAAAATCTGTTTTAGTCAGTCAGACATTTACTTATTCCACTAGACTGGCTCTGTGAAGGGCACAAGGGAGCCATGTGTGGTAGCAACACATGGAGCTCCTCTGTACAAAGAATGGGTTTAGATTGGGTATCTGTATTTCACTGAACAAGGATGTAGAGTCTTATGCTTGCCCTCACTTTATATTCCTTATCAGCAGAATATATCTCAATTTGTCAAATCTGTAGAACTCTTTCCTCTTAACTGTAAAGAAAGAGAACACAGAATTAGAAGATTCCACAGCTGACTAACCAGCTCTGAATTCTCCAGCTTTTCTCGGCTAGATGTGTTTTCTCTCTCCCCTCCATGAAGAGTGAATGAGAGTCCTCAACTTTCAGAGAGGCACTGGCCTCGACTTGCTGATGGACACCCTCTGTATTGCCCAGCTCCTCTGAAGTTGCTGCTGGTTGCTACAGGTTTTAGTTCTTAATGACCACTCTGTATACTAGCTTCTAAAATTACCTTCAAATAGCACAAATAACCCATAACTGGACATCAGACTCCTTTTACTTTTTCACTGTGCAGGTCTTATACCTGTTACCATCCGCCACCAATGTCCCTACATCACTGATTTAACATATAGCTTCTGGCCATGTCCATTCTCTATTTTCCCATTTAACTGGATTTTGTTCCCCTGCAGTAGACATGCTTATATTCAGAAGCATTTAAATTGGCTGAATCAGCTCAGCTAATTTCTACTGGGTACGACCTATCTAATTTACCTCACACAGCCTTCAAATGAAATGAGTCTGTCTTTTAACTACATAAACAAAAACAAAGAAAAAAATCCACAAGCATTAAAACATATTTTCACTTCAGTTCCTTCAGTGTTCTATAAATAGAAAGGTGTTTTTTTCAGACGCTATAAGAAATGATAAAAGTACTTGCTAAAGGGTTTAACAATTTTATTTCCATGTTAAAGACTTGAGAACTAAATTCATCTCAGAAATGACTTAACCCTTTTTAGGTGTGAAACGCCAGTGATTTAAACAACTTGAATCTACAGACTGAAGAAGGTAGCTATTCTCAGCATGGCTATAGCCATGTGAGTCTTACCAGTTGGTCTTCAGTGCTGTTTCGGTTGATGATTCATTTATTCTGTAGGTAGAAATAAGTATAGCTAATGAGATCACAGAAACCTTCTGACAGCTTTGATGTGAACACATTCCCTATATTAAGAGCAGTGTGTGGAGGAGGGGGGGGGGGGGGTGTTCTCACTTGTAATACTTGTAACTTGAAATAAGTTTGGTGGATCTCAGCATGGCAGACTGATGTTCAGAAAAATCACTGTCAACAGTCAAACTAAAACTGGCACCATTCTTGGCAATAGTAGCAAAAATTAATGATCAAGTGGGAACATTAAAATCAGAACAGGCCTGCAAAGCACTTGCAGAAAGAAAAATGTCCTGGGAAACTTGATGTCAGTTCCATCTGTGCAATGAAAACGTGGTCAAGCCAATATGTTTAACTACAGGGAAATTTAGCTTTAAAATTGTATGGGGTAAATTTCATTTACATTTTTAATTACAAACATGTTTAATTACAAATAATTTTCATTTTTGAAATGCATGGAGCAAATTTTCAGATGGCTTCAATCTGTGCTGCTCTACTGACTTCAGGAAAGCTATTGCTAATTTTCAGAACTTCTCATGACATTCCTCTTCTCATGACTCCAGAGCTGGACCCAGCACTGCAGGGGGGTCTCCCCAGAGCAGAGGGGCAGGATTCGCCCCCTCAACCTGCTGCCCACACTGCTGGGGATGCAGCCCAGGGTGCCATGGGCTTCTGGACTGAGAGCACATGATGACAGCTCATATCCAGCTTCTCACCTCCAAGCACTTCAAGTCCTTCTCTGCAGGCTTGATCTTGATCCCTTCATCCCCAGCCTGTGTTGATACTGCCCCACCCAGGTGCAGGACCTCACACTTGGCCTTGTTGAACTTCATGAGGTTCACAGAGCTCACTTTTCTAGCTTGTCCAGGTGCCTCTGAAGGTATCTTATCCCTCAGGTGTGTCAACCTCACCACTAAGTTTGGTGTCATCTGCAAACCTGCTGAGGGTGCCCTCAATCCCACCGTGCCAGTGATGAAGATATTCAACAGCACTGGTCCCCATATGGACCCCTGAGGAACACCACTTGTTACCGATCTCTATCTGGATATTGAGCTGTTGACCCCTACTCTCTGGCTATGACCATCCAACCAATTCCCTATCCACCAAACAGTCCACCTGTCAAATCAGTATCTCTCCAATTTAGAGACAAGGTCAATGAATTGCATAGCAATTCAGTGAAACTCAACTAAACTTGGATAGGAAACCTGACCTACATTTATGATTAAAAAAAAAAAAAAAAAAAAGGCCAAACACAAGGGTTTAAGCAAGGGAAAAGGGTGTTAAATCTTGCATTCATGTGGCTTATAAAGATGTAAAAGCAATTCAGAAGTACTGTCTGTTTATTAAGCTGAATGTAGGGGTTCCATAAAGCCAGTCCTTAACCTAGATGCACACAATTTTTCTGTATCTAATGTATAAGAGCACATAAATGCAAAAGCTGCCAGGAACCACTCCTCATGATCATACCTTCTTGGAACTCTGAAAAGAGTACCAATGATAAAAAACTGCTTCCTGTGCACACAGTCCCCCAGCCATCACACTCTATGTCCCAGTCAGTTCTTATTTTTGTGTATCTCCAGAGGCTAGAGGGTTGAAGGCATCTTAATTACATGAGAAAGCAGCTCCTCAAAGCACCAAAAAGATAATAACGAAAGAATCCTGACTTGGCTCCACCTGGAGAATGAAGACAACAATGAAGGAACACACCTCTGGTCAAAGCTTAATTCTTCACATTTCCTACTTTTCCCAGTTAACTCAAGCTGACTGTACTTTAGCCAGTCTAAGAAATTTCAAAGTATTCAGGGAAATAAGCTATGAGTAGTCAAAGAATAACCTGCTTGCCTTTTCTCCACCTCAAGTGTTTTATGGATTAATATGAGCCTGAGCAGCAGACAACAAAGAATCCTGCGAGGGTGTTCTGTGCAAATCAGCAGGCTTGGTTTGATTTGACACAATATGAAGATAGTGGAAAAAACAACAAAAAGTATTCTTTGAGCTTTCTGTGAAGCTGACAATAGGCCATTTAGTATTTCATGCCATTTTGTCTCAAATCACATTTTCAAAATCATCAGAGAGTTTCCTCTAACAATCATTCTTCTCCTTACAAACTAAAACCATGTTTTACCTGTTTGAATTTAGTAGGCTCTAGGTGCAGATTTTCCCACAAACACATCTCATAGTGTAAAAAACATAGTATATTAAAGCACAGAAGAATTAAGAAACAAAACTCACCCCACCTGAATCACAAGTGAATAAGAAAATGGATAACATGTCAACAAGCCAGAGTTAATTCTAAACACACATTTAGAATCGATACCAAGAGGGAAGATTTTCTTCATGAAAAAGAGGAGTTTCACAACCTGCAACCCCACCTGACCTGGGGAAGTGCCTGTGCATCAAGAGTTTAACTAAGTCCACACGCTCTCTTCATGAGTCCCATACATCTGGTGCGAAGGGCAGATGACATAGAGAACAAGGAGGAGCTTGGTGCTCTGTTATCAAAGGTGAGTGGACATGGTGCTGTATTTGACAGAACCACAGTCAAATAGTGAAATTACTTTCCCTCCTTCTTCACCCCCCCCCCCCCCGCTATTTTGCTTTTTTATTGTTTAGTTATAGAAACTATGCACTTTACTAGATCTATAGCCTTGCATAATTGCTGGAATAATCTCCTGAGCAATCTTCTCAAGCACACTGGCACTATTCCAGAAAAAGCACTATCGCAAACACGATGGATTTAGCTTCCCTCTTTATTTTTACAAACCTGTTTACAAAGCTAAACTTCTTACGACTCAAATCCGTAAGGCTACAAGCCTCTGAGAATTTCCATTTAATACAATTACTCAAGAATCATGGACTCATCTAATGCTAATACAACATCCTAACCATATTGGGTTAGAAGGAACTCTCATTTGCCAGGGAATAGAAGGAGCCAGATTAATAGTAGTACTAAAACATAACACAGCACTGTATTTTGATAGCAGCAGGAAACAGAAAATTATGATCTTAGGGTTTTCCCAAGTAATATGGCAACAGATTGTTTAGACATAAAAAGCACAGTGGATTAAAATCTTACCTCTGGAAACAGGACAAATACATTAATGCATAATAAAATGTTTCTATAAAGTTAGAGTTAAGTGTTTTTACAAACATATAGGACTTGCTGAATTTACTTCAGTAATTTATTATTCAAATTTTTTTTTGTTATTTATCTATCTACTAAAATCCTGTAATATTCATGTATGCCGATTCCCATAATGCTGAAATTCCTCATAAAGTCTGGTCTGAATGGATGTGTGAGTTAGACTGGAATATCAACAAACTATACAGACAGATTTGAATTTGAAAGGAAAAAATTGATAAGCTTATCTATCATGTAGTCATCAAATTCCCCAAATGAAGTTGCATCATGCCAGTTTTTTACTAATACAGATGAACTGGCTCGTTAAATGCTGAGGAACCAAAACACAGCAATATGGTAGCCAAAAAGCAAGAGGCTACTGATCTAGAAGAGAGTTGGAGAAGTCAGAATTATATTTTCAAAAGTAGTGAATTCAAATGAGTATAGCCATGGTAAATATTTTCAAGTACAGACAATCTGACATTTAACAGACAAAATATGGTAACTTGATTTCCAAACACAGGTGAATATGGCAAAGCAAATAGTTTGCCAGCATTATTATCATGTGCACATAATTATATATTATAAATATACAGTAATGTTATCTGCTAGAATATTATGACATAATTAACAATGTAATATTT
>JANHGN010000359.1:0-74434 GCA_024605025.1 Megaceryle maxima
CTGCTCTAGTTGAGGATGTCCCTGCTCTCAGCAGGGGGGTTGGACTAGATGACCTCTAGAGGTCCCTTCCAACCCAGTTGTTTCTATGTTTCTGCCATTCCATACAGTTAAGCTTGATCTCAAATTATGCAAATACAACATTGCTGTTGTAGGTTACCAGGAATATGAAGGTGGTAGGAATAAAAATTACTCTAGGTGTAGAGTGGAAAGCATTATCTGTCAGAACATCTATGTCTCAAGCACCTTCCCACCTAGTTTAGTCTATGGTCCTATGATTCTGTTCTTAAGTAGATATGATAGTGTATACAAACTTTCTATTTCAATACCCTTAATAGTATTAGTGTAATAAAAAATGAATACCTGAGAATCATTTATTTCATATAAGCAGAAAAAGAAACTGTGTTTAAGTATTTTGCTCTCAATGCAGACAAAATATTTCTAAATAATCTTACTGTAAAAGAAAATGTCCAGCTGAACCGGTCTTGAAAAATGGATGTAGGTAAGAAAAAGGTTACATGAAAAAGTAAATAAATGTATTCCAAGCAAGGCTTAGTACAAAATTTAGCCTTCTTTATTAGATTTCCCATTAGAAGTAGTGCAACTTGTATATAGCACAGCTATTGAATATGTACATAGGTGTTTGTGATCACTAAAACCATGCTGTCTATAGAAAATACCATACTTCTAATGTCAGTTTAAATGACATAAGGAAGCCAGGATAACGATAAGAAAGAAACAATACAAGGATGTGTTAATATGGTAATGTAGATGGGAAAATTAGCATAAGCCTTCACTCAAAGATGGGTGTGTAAGAATTTGTATTTAAATCAGAAATTAGTTACAAAGAAGAAAATTTTTTTTCAAGTGCTTTTTCCAAGTAAGACTTCAGTCCTTTCAGAGAGAAATAGCTGATTAGTGTAAAAAATTGCCTTTTATAATCAGTTAAATGTATTTTACTTCTGAGTAAAGAGAAAAAAAATAATTTGAAAATCAGTTTAAAATTTTTGTAACAACATCAGAATAACAATGAATTTTAACTATTAGGCAGAAGTATGAATAAGAATTTCTATGTTTTTTATACAGACCTAATGTTAAATCCCATTTGTGCTAAAGATTTATTTGTCCTGTGGGGTTTGGGACTTTGTAAATTCTTTCCAAGGTAATAGTGTTTGATCTTGTTAATGACAGTATGAGAGTTTTTCTTGGTTTTATTTTCTTCTCTCCAAAAGATATGCTTATCAGATAAATATTTATAAGCAAAAGCATGCTATGATTATGTGCCAGGCTTGGTCAGAACTTGTATTACTATTTGATGCAAATCCACTAAGGACAGATCAATATGATTACAAATAATTTCTTTGATATGTTATTTGTCAAAGACAACAGAAGAAGGAAGCTTAGTAATTCCTATTAGAGACAAAAGTATTTTGCATTCCTCTACTTTGTAGATCTAATATAGTTGGTTTTTACAAGGGAAGAAATATTAGCTATTGACTACAAAGAGCAGTAATTACAAGGTAAAACAAAGTGCTTTGATAATAAAAATAAGGACAGAACTTAGAGATAAAAGATGAAGATTCTAATTATTGTCTTCCATTTATTCTACCTTCATCATGCAAATTGTGTTGTAAGATAGAATTTTATAAATACCATAAGAAAATATACACTGTTTTGCAGATTAAGATGGAAAGTGATATGTAAAGTAGGCATTGGCCCTCCCATGAAGGAAATAATACTTTCTCTTATCTTCTTGAACTAACACTAATCTTATTCATCAGAGCAAGGCTTGAATTTATTTTTTTTTATTATTTTTATTTTTTTTTTTCATAATTTTAAGTTGAAACCTAGGATGATCTGAGGCATTGTTATTTTCATAATCTACACCCATGGTAAACAGCTTGTGACTCTTGGACTATGTGTGTTTGTTATGTAATGTAAGTGAGGCTTTCTGTTCAGGGGGATGGCACACATCTAGCAGGAGTGTCTTTGATACCTGGTACTTTTGTGCATAATTCAGAAAGTTGAAAGTACATATTCCATACTTCTGCAATTCAAGATTAGTCTGTGAAATTCATTTTCACATGGGAAAAGAAAAACCTTTCTGTTTATTCTAAGAATGCTATCACAGAAAGATACACAGTAATGCTTCCTCAGAATTTTAGAAATACAAATGATTTATAAACTGCACTCTAACAACTTTGTTTAAATTAAAAAAATAACATAGATTTTTTAGGATCTAGAATTGCTTGCATATAAAGAAAAATCTAATCAATACTTGCTTGTTCACAGCTTCTTTCAGAGAAAAAGTACTGGTCTTGTTCACCTCTGAAAATGTGGTGAAATTATAGATAAAAGTTATACAAGTAGATTTTTCAAATAAACCTTAGATACTTTAATGTTTGAATCAGTATGTAATTACTGCCTTAATAGCACCTGTATAAAAACTTCTTGGGACATTCTTTATTGGCCCAAATTGCCATTTTAATAATTAGTATCTAAAAATATGTATTTAGTGACAAAATTTGTGTTCATTTGCTTAGTGAGGGGAGATTTTACCTTGTATTTCATGTCTAGATATATCAAAAAGGTTGATATCATATGCAAAAAGGTCATGTAACTTAAAGAGAAAATATTCTCCAGGAAATGTCAACTGAGTTGTAAAATCCCAGGGAAATTTATGAGATCCAATATTTTTCTTTTTTTTTTTTAACTTCTGCAGACTTTCAGAATCTTTTCAAATGTTGAAGTTCTTCACAAATCAGCATGCATGACTGATATATTCCTATGCTTTCAGTATTTTCATGTTTTTACTTCTGTTTGAGATGGTAAACCTCAGTTCTCGCTGGAATTTTTTTTTTTTTTAATGTTTTGGTTTGGGGTTTTTTTTAGTTTATTTTTGTTTGTTTGGGAATTTTTTGTGTGTGTGTGATTTATTCTGCTGTATGCTTATTCTCTGAAAGTAACTAAGAAACAGGATTGTTTTTTTAATCTACACACACACACCAAGCTTTAAACTAATTTCCATTTTCTTTCTTATAAGCACTGGATAGTAGACTTCACTTTTCAAAACACATAAAATGCTTTAGAGACTTTCATGTGCATTTAATACAAGTGATAGCCTGCTGTTTACTGTCTGAGCAATTTTAATAATGTGAAAAGATGAAAATATCTTATTAATTGCTTTTGAAAAATAGGCATCCATTGTGTAAGATCTTGCCACTATGTCCTCCTTTTAAAGGTGTACCAAGATGAATGAACATAAAGTTGCGCATTTAAAAAATAAATGTTCTTGATTGTAAGATACATTTAAGAAATCTATGGATGACTTTATAAAATTTTTACATAACAAGTATTGTAAGTGATCTTCAGGTCTGCAAATTTAATTTTATAATACAGTCACACTTTTTAAGCATAATTTATTATCTCAGTTTCATTTTTCATGCACAACAGCATTCTTGATGAAGGTCCTTTTACCCAGAGAAATTAAAAAATCTTGGGCAAAAATAAGAAATTGTAATACTTTCCTAACCCTTTATTCTCACATAAAAGTAAGTTTATTATAGAGAAGATGTAGTAGTTATATTGTTAAGTTTTGCAATTATTATTTTCTTTTTCTTTCCAGAAAAGGCATTATTCTTTTGGGCATTAAATATTCAGTAACATTTACAAATATTTAACTTTTTTAAATTTCAAAATTATTAACATTTGCTTTATTATATCTTCTTTTGGCAGGAATATGATATGGTTCTGCTATTTAAAATCTAAACTAAGAGCTTGAGAGTAATAGTTAATGTCATCACTCCAGAGAAATATTTTATGCTTGTTATATGCAAATATTTATCAGGCCCAGTTTCATAACATGAACATTGGAAATCAGGCACATACTTGCACCAGAAAGTTAATCAAATAAACCCATGGATCCCTGCAATGCATTGCAATGCATTTCTGAAAATTGATCCATCCTGGGTTTTGTTGGCAATTGATCATTGATATTACAATTGATTTATACTGGTTTTGATAAAGTATTTGAAAACTACGTGAAAAAACTACTAGGTTTATTGATATTTTATGTCAAGATATAGACAGACAGGTTATATCTGCAGTAACCATGACTTATTAACTCAATTAATTGAAAATTCTAACCAATATTTTCACTCTTAATGATCACAATTCTCAAATTCAGTGTAGACATTTCTAGTCATTGCTACTCATCTTCAAACAGATATTAAAAATTAAAACAAACAGTAACTAACAACAAGAGGCAGCAACTTAGTGCATTGAAAACTATTTACTGTACTGTGTCTATTAACCTGATGGACTGCCAGCTCTGCATATAGAAAACCTAATACACATTCCATTAAGTCCAGAAAAAAACCCAACAAAACAACACAAAACCAAAACCAAAAAACCCAAACTAACAAAAGCAAGTAACTAAGGAAATCCAAAGACAAATACTTTGTCAGTACATTAAGGATTTACAGATGACATGTCAAACTGTTTCACAAGGGGTAAGCAACAGAGAAATGTTGAAAATTAGGGAAAAATTGCTTTCATTTCCCCAAGCCCAGCATTCACATCAGGCCTTTTCTTGCTTTCAGTTATAGTAATAACTGAGCTGCCCACATATGCATTACAACATCCTCCTTATGATTTAAAAATCTTTTTTTTTTTCAAAATCATATAGCTAGTGTAAAGTAGTTGTTCTTTCTCTATTCAGAACTTGAAGTTAACTGTTAGATGCTTGTTCTATGTAGAAGTACCTTTCTACCCTTTTTAAATTAGCTTAAAGTACATATCTAATTTTCAGAGTGATAGTTTAGTGTTGCAAAACCACCTTAACCTACCCAACATATCTATATCAGCTTATGTCCCATCCTCCAAATTAAAAATACGAAAAAACTTACACAACTTGTTGAAATGCCATTGTAAAATTGCAGAGGAAATCTTGGTGGCTCACAGGAAGGATTGATGGGTTTTGATTGTGATTTTGTTTTGCTTTGTTTTCGAAGTCTCACAATGAAAATCTGCAAGTTTCATTGAATTCAATATTTGTCTCAGTTATTTGTTTAAAAAACACATTCTACAGGGCTTTGTCAATTTGCCTCAGTGCTTATACAGTGTGTATGTTGAAGTCAAATACTAGGCACAAGTTAAATGTAGCTGTACTATTCATACTGTCTCAAATGAAAAAGCATTATCCCTCCGAAAAAAAATTATAATTATGTGTGTGTTAGATATGTATAGCATCTCCCCATAGCTCTTGCTTTTGTCATTTAAAAAGCTTGAAAACTCCTGGGTAAAGATGATTTGAAATATTTATCTATGTAGACCTTTCCGTTTTCTCATAAGACGGTCAGTGGCAAAACTAATGTGAATGTTGCATCGTTTACTGTTACTGTTCTCATAAATCAGTGGTGGTGGACAGGTCTTAGTCTTAAAGCCATTGTGGCAGCGATATTCTGTGTGAGGAATGACAATAATTATTGCTTGTGATAGAACTATTGCTTTCTGTACAATATAATCAACAGTTTTAGACTGGATTTTTAATTTTTCTTGCAAAATAGTCCTTAAAAGCCTCAGTGCTATGGTTGTACTATTGTACTCTTGTGTATGATCTTATTCATTCCCCAAGGCTACTGTATTTTCTTAGACTAAAAAAGTCAAATGATCTCAAGCACAGTGAGGGAAAACATTCATCTATATCCTTCAATTTAATTTGTCTATTTGTATGTGTTGTCACCTCATGAGTGAATTCCCATATCTGGGGTTCATCTGTATTCTGAAGATGATAATAGAAATTCCTATTGTATATTCTATTGCTAACATTATGCTCACAATTTAGAAAGAGATTATTATCAAGGGTAGTAGAATATTTTTAGGATTCCACACTGTTTAAAATCTGTATATTTATTGAAGACAGTGTCATGTCACTCCAGTGCTTTTTGAGAATTGTCATCTAGAAAGCACCATATTGTAAGGGAAATCTATATACCTATATGGTTACCTTGACTTACTCAAGACTGCTTGCCTTGTTGCTCTTTGGTTGTTTGGGCTCAAAATATTTTCTTTTTCTTTTACAGGAAAAAAAAAAAAATCCATTCTTGTCTTTGCCACTTTTGTCTATAAGTAGAAAGTAGTGAATGAGAAAATCAGTAAAGTAAGTATTCCTTGGAAATCTTGGGGATAGATGGAATAGAACTTTTATGTCTTCACTGAAATAGAACACCATTTCCCCTAATTTTATAAAAGAATCAAATATGTTCTCTCTTTCTACTTTAGCAAAAGACAGCCTGCACCTCCAAGATTAAAGTCATCACATGATTGGATCAGTACTGGGCCCAGTTCTATTCAACATCTTTATGGATGACCTGGACAAGGGGATCGAGTGTACTGTTAGTAAATTTGTGGATGACACTAAATTGGGACAGGAGTGTCAATCTGCTGGAGGGACCTGGACAGGCTGAGTCAATGGGCTGAAGCCAGTAATATGAGGTTTAACAAGACCAAGTGTAGAGTCCTACACGTTGGCCACAGTAATCCCCTGCAGCACTACAGACTGGGGGATGAGTGGCTGGAGAGTGGCCTGACAGAGAAGGACCTGGGAGTACTGGTTGATTACCATCTGAACATGAGTCAGCAGTGTGCCCAGGTGGCATGGAAGGCCAATGGTATCTTGGTTTGCATCAGGAATAGTGTGGCCAGCAGGTCTAGGGATGTAACACTCCCTCTGTACTCAGCACTGGTGAGGCCTCACTTCAAGTACTGTGTGCAGTTCTGGGCCCCGCTCTTCAAGAAGGATATTGAGGTGCTAGAGAGGGTCCAGAGGAGAGCAATGAGGTTGGTGAAGGGACTGGAGGAAAAGTCTTATGAGGAAAGGCTGAGGGAGCTGGTGTTGTTCAGCCTGGAGAAGAGGAGACTTGGGGGTGACCTTATCACTCTCTACAACTACCTGAAAGGATGTTGTAGTAAGGTGGGGATTGGGCTCTTCTCCCAGGCAACTAGTGACAGGATGAGAAGGCATGGCCTGAAGCTGCACCAAGCGAGGTTTAGGTTGGATCTTAGGAAGAACTTGATTAGACACTGGAATGGACTGCTCAGGGAGGTGGTGTAGTCACCATCCCCAGAGGTGTTTAAGGAAAGATTGGATGTGGTTCTTAGTGACATGGTCTAGAGAACTTATTGTGGCCTGCCTGTCAGAAAGATGGGGACAGAATTTTTAGCAGGGCCTGTTGTGATAAGACAAGGGGTGATGCTTTTAAACAAAAAGAGGGAGATTTAGACTAGAGAGAAGGAAGACATATTTTACACTGAGGGTTGTAAGACCCTGGCCCAGGTTGCTCAGAAAGGTGGTAGATGCCCCATTCCTGGAACTATTCCAGGTGAGGTAGGTCAGGGTTCTGGGCAACCTGCTTTGGTTTCAGATGTCCCTGCTCCCTGCAGGAGGGTTGGATTAGATGAACTTGAAGGGTCCCTTCCAACACAAACCATTGTGTGATTCTCTGATTCTATATAAGGACTACAATATGGGTTTATCTCTCTGTCATTCAGATTTCTAAGAGTTTATATAGGTGTTTCCTTTGTTGTCAATAGAGATTACTCTGACATTTTTCCAGAGGGTTTCCTATCTGTCATCTTTACTTATGGCCCTATTCAAGTGAAACACTATTTTTCTAGTAAATTCCAAATATTCACTACAATTTTTCCTGTATCCCCTTGTTTCTGCTTCTTTCTTATCCTGTCAGGTGCCAAATTCTGTAGCAGACAGTTCCTGTATTGATGATGACATAATTTATATAAGAATTCATATAAGATCTTGTTCAGCAGATCGAGGCAGGTTCTGCTCCCCCTCTACTCTGCACTGGTGAGACCTCACCTGGAGTATTGCATCCAGTTCTGAGCTGCCCAGTTCAAGAGAGACAGGGATCTGTTTGAGAGAGTCCAACAGAGGACTACAAGGATGATTAAGGGACTGGAACACATGTCTTATGAGGAAAGGCTGAGACACCTGGGGCTCTTTAGAGAAGAGAAGACTGAGAGGGGATCTGATAAATGTTTATAAATATATGAGAGCTGAGTGTTAAGAGGAAAGGGACAGCCTCTTCTCAGTTGTGCCCTGTTACAGGACAAGGGGCAATGGATATAAGCTGGAGAACAAGAGGTTCCACCTTAGCATGAGTAGGAACTTCTTTACTGTAAGGGTCACAGAGCACTGGAATGTGCTCCCCAGAGAGGTTGTGGAGTCTCCTTCTCTGGAGATTTTCAAAACCCGCCTGGACGTGCTCCTTTGTGACCTGTGCTAGATTGTATAATCGTGCTCCTGCAGGGGGGTTGGACTCAAAGATCTCCAAGGTCCCTTCCAACCCCTGACACCCTGTGATACTTGTGATATACTTTATAGGTTAATGTAATACAGGTAAACATGGGCATTGGTCCCATTTTTTCTGAGTCACTCATGTTCTATATGCCTGGATTATTGAATGTCTGATAAGGAGAGATAGGAATGCACTAAATATCTTCTTAGAAGATATTCTTATGTGGCACATAACATTTCTGACTATCTGCAGGAAATATAATATTCCTTTCTGCAAAATAACTAATGATGTCTGTTCAACCCTGTTGCTTGATTCTTTCAAGGTGC
This sequence comes from Megaceryle maxima, assembly GCA_024605025.1. Lineage (NCBI taxonomy): Eukaryota > Metazoa > Chordata > Aves > Coraciiformes > Cerylidae > Megaceryle > Megaceryle maxima. The sequence continues at coordinate 8,639 of JANHGN010000359.1, forward strand.
AAATTCAAATATCTTGACATTATTTTAAAACTTAATGACCATCACCAGACAATTCCCAAAAATATTTTTCATGGGTACATGTCAAAAAATCCTTGTAAACACCATATCAGTATAAAAAAAAACTTCACTAAGAGGAAACATTAGTCTGTGGTAATCAATATTAATCCAACAGAATAATTATTAAAATTTTGAACAAAACTAATATGTATGAAGTATCCATTATGCCTCAGCCTCCCCATTAGTTAACATAAGCATGCAGCTGAACAATAACCTTATTCTATTACACACTATTTATTTCTACCCAGACCAAGTATTTCACTGGAGTTTTGGATGCCTGAGTGCAAACTGTTTTGGTATCCTTTTCTGCACTGAGATATGAAAATCTGAGCATGTATGGAGAAAGTACAAATTATTATGTGGGTTTAAATTTTTTTCTTATAGCAACATTTTAGCCTTCTGAAAAGCAGCTTGCTCATCTTAAAAGGAAATATTGATGTAGTATTTCCATTTTCTGCATGTATTTTTCAATATTGAGCTTTTTCTAGAAATGCCAAACAACAGCAGAAACATGGAGAAAGGGAAAACAGAACAAGAAAGAAATATTTTTAGACTCCTCATACAGATTTTAGTTGAATATAAATGATTAAATTATTTTGCTGTGTCCAAACTAGAAAAAAACCCTACATCTACTAAATGAAAGACTATGAAGAAAAAAAACCATGAACTATTTAGGGGGAAAAACTACAAGTCTTTGATGATAAATTACCAGAAAAATATAGAAACAAACAAACAAAAAAAGCCTTTAACTAAAATTATTATGTAGTTTAAAAAGAATTAAGGAATAAAATGTTGTGAGAAACTGTAGGTTGTTACTGTAAGCAAAAATGGATATTGTCAGGGATTTAAAACCCTAATATGCCTCCTGCATAATTATTAATTTAACTCTAGAATGGAAAAGTATTTTAGGTCAGTGTAATATACTACTGAACTAAGTAACATAAATGTTAGCGAAGAAGTGACAAAAATAAAAATGTTTTAAACTCTGAGGCTTAAAGGGTATCTCAGTGGTTTTATTATGGACTTAGGCTCTTAAGATGGTGAGGAAAGTGCTCAAATACAACCACAGTTTTACTAAATAAGGTAATATCTAAATACTTTTAAATTTAAATTATGTGAATAAAGAGGAAAATCAGTAGATTTTTGGAGGTTTGTATTCTCAGAGCTAAGAATACATAGAATACTGTTAATTCATGGCTAGCACCATATAAAAAATGTTCATAAAAATAGAAAATAATAGATTTTAACAGGCAAAGACAGCTGATGGCTTCCTTTTGGCAACACTGTCTAATGGCTACTGATCTAAAAGGAAAATTTCATCTCCGCTAAGGATACTGGGAAAAAAAGTGGTTTGAAAGTATACACTTTCACCAAAGGCAGACCATCCCTTCCTCAGAGCAAGGTGGTCTCACTAAATGCTATTACTACTCAGAGAACTTATTGAAGATATGGAAGACTTAGGAAGCTGAGTCCCAGCTCTCAGAAGAGTGATAACTTCATTGGTTGCTCTCTCCAGTCCCAGGAAGAATCTTAAAATGGCTCCTACAAAAGCTGATCCATTTCATAAAATTAATTGATTACTTCCTGGAACCAAACCCAGAATTTGAATCTATGCAATGAAACAGGACATGAGGACAAAGGACATGGCAAATCCAAATCAACAGGTCATTGTTTCTTCAGCACCAATTATTTTGTTTTTACTGATCTGCTGCTACTGACCTGCACTTCTTGTTAATGCATATGTAACCAGTGTAGGCAATTGGTTGCTAGTAATTGATTCTGTACTGTTGTTTGCTGGCATAGACATAGGGTGAAATAAAATTTACTCTTTCTTACAGCTGGATAAGTAAAAGAAACAGGGAAAAATCCAACAGATGATGTCCCAGGTCCAAATAGCAGGATACATCCTGTTCCCATTCCCTATTTTCAACCAATCAAAAAGAAACATTTAAAGTAGAGCTCCCACACTGAGATACAGTTTTCTGAGCAGGAATATCCTCCTCCGACATCCTTTTAGAAAGTAGGAAAGAACACTGGCAACATGCTTACTGAAAGTATGTAGGCAGAAAGAAGACTCAACACTCAGTTTAGACACAAAAAATCTGACAAATTCTGCATATGCTTAGAAGTGGAAATCGAGGTGTTCTCTTTACTATAGATAACTCATTAATTTCTGTGGCTAGAAATGAGTTTTGAGGATTTAGCTAAATTGCATGCCAGAGGGTCTCCTTTATTAGTCAAAGTCTTAATTTGCAATGTTGTCAAATACTGAATGCTCTCAGAAAGATTGCTTGAAAACAGATACCTCCATAGACCTAGAAAAGTCACATTATAATAGTTCTTTTTGGTATAAAAATGTTTGTATTTAAATGACACATGCTATTATTTCAATTAGATTTTTTTTTAATTTATGAAATTTTATCAATAGGGTAGTCAGTCTTAAAATGTCTTCCTACCAGGGAGCATATTTTAATGAGGGATAAATGTTTTTAGAAGCAAACTTTAAAGTGTCAGATCATGACTACAGATGTGTAGCCTATAAATAAGTAAAGCAAATAAAAAAATTACTTTAAGACTTGAAATTGTGTATTATTAACTAAAAATAGTTGTCTTATGCCAAAAGTACAAGACTCAATATGTTTATGTATGTGTTACCAGTTAGGGACCATAAACCTTAAGTGCAAATTGCTTCAAATTAACATTTTTCTATGTGGTAACAATGATATTCGGTACAACAAGCATAACTTCCATTGGATCTCTGGAAATATGAAAGATCTGAAAAAAAAACCCCATCCTTCTTTAGAATCTTAATTTCTTTGACCAAAAATATAAATGTAGAATTCAGATATCAATAACCAATATTCCTACTGTGATTTTTCTTTAAAAGAAAAAAGAAATTGGATCTTAAAAATTACTGAGATTCCAGGCACCACTGAACTATCCTTGCTGAAATCTGCACAAATATAATCATACCAGTGCTATTGCCATTTGTTTCCCATGAAATCCTATCACAGAAAATTAATTGATACTGAATAAGACCTTGCAGAATTAAGGTCACTGATTCAGAACTAAAGGTCTAAATGACAGTATTCCTCTGTATGGTAGATCACCTCATATTCCTTCCACAGTTCATGAGGGAAACAAATTATTATATTTTTGAATATAGGCACAAACCAACCAAACAAACAAAAAGATAAATTGTGTGTGCCTGAGGTAAAAAACAGTGGCAAAGAAAATAAATTACTTTGCAAATAAAAAAGAATATTTTTTTCTACTTATTATCTAACTGTAATCTAGAGCCTAATACTCAACAAGAATGATGGTCCAATCACAGTCCACAACAACAACAAAATTTTTATATATCCTTTGTGATTATGACTGTTGTATAAAGTATTCTACATATTCTATCTGAAAATATCCATATTTACTTCCACTTTCGATTCCTAGTTTTAAATCTCTCTTGAAGTTAAACAACTATACTCTTCCATTTTTTTTAAGCACATCAAATTGTAATTACTTCTGAAACAAAAGATCAACCTCCTCTCCTGCTCTACTATGTTCAACAGTTTTGTAGTTAAAGCATTCACTTATCATATGAAACAAGTAGTTTCAATTGCTCTTGCAACTTGATGGGGCTCAAATTCACACACATCACATCTCATAGTGTGCCTGGGAAGTCCGAATTGTTTATTATTCAGTGGTTGCTTACTGTATGCACCTTACAGTAAATAGCCTATAGGAGACGGGTTTATACATCACCCTCTGACCTCCAGATTAGAAAAAAAAATATTTACACTTTTGCTGGCTTAACAAATCTGTACTTTCTTTTTTGCCAGCTAAGGTAGCTTCAAGAGGAAAACTACTGACTGTATTCCAAAACTTTTCAGTATTTCATATCAACTTATGGCTAAAGTATTTATTTGGAAATGAGAATATAAAACTTTAAGTCTTGTCCAGACAGAAGGATTTAAACCAAATTCATCCATTTCTTTAGTCATTTAATCTTCAGTAATAAAGTAAACACTACAGGTTTCCCTAGATGACATGTTTCATATTTTTTAAGCAAGTCTTGCAAGCATATTTGGCTTCCACTATTTGACATCCTCTTAAAAATGTACTAGTACAGTCTCCTTTAGTGAAAGAATGCTTTTATTCCAAAACACCATTAAACTTTCAATATTGCCAAGAATAGGAGGCTTTGACCACAAACAGAAGCTGAACTTTATACATCTGGAGATGTTACTTGTGACAAATAAGACATTTAGGCATTTCTTACTTTTGAGCCATGGGGTCAAAATAGAAGTGTCTTAGGTTCATTTCATTTTCCTAAATTATGTTCTTGGCACTGGTCCTTCAAAAATTTCAGTGCTTACAATTCAATGAAAACTCAAGTTTTTAATTATCTTGCAGAGTTTCTTACAGAATCAAATCTTGTGCAATGAAGTGACCAGATTTTAAGTTTATGTCAATTAAGATCAATCTAGCAAACTTTTCCTCATTAACTAACACTTTAGCCTATGCAGGGCTCCAGTGAAAGAAATAGGGGCCCACTTAGGTGAAGAGACTGCTTCTACTAGCCAGTGTGCAAGTTTAGGGACTTTGTATGACTATTCAAATTTAAATCACATTGCATAATGAGACCAAAAAGAAAAAAAAATCTTTTTATTTACATTAAATTCAGAATGAACAAATGAACTGAATCATACATAATTATTTTGGATAAACTGGGTAGGATTCAGATTGCAATATAATCCCTAAAAGCCAGAGGCATACTAGGTCCATCTCTGAGGGAAGACAAACATATTAAGGAACAACCAGAAAGATTGCACAGATAAGTGTATACTTGAAGGAGATTAAGAATCAAGATTTTGAGATTTAAGAAGACTATTGCAAAAGGAAATGTCATGGACATCTGGTGAGAAGTCATTGCAGCATTTCCAGCTGCAGAAATTCAGTAGTATTCATTTAGCAGTACCTTATTTTGAAAATGAGACTCAAAATTTAGTTTTCTTCAGCTGACAGTGGAAATATTACACTAGAAAAAAGGGAATACAACATTGGTTTCCACTTAGAGACTTAAGGAAAGAACATTACTGTTTCTAAATTGTTTTTGGTACCAAAACCACATACATTATTCTGAATAGTTGACTATAGACTGATGCAAGACATTTAGAAGCTTTCAATTTTCCCAGTAATATAGGCCTTCAGTAAGTGAAATTCAATTTGAGTTAGAAACAAGCAATAATGAGAACAAGGAGCTGGCATATTCTATCATTTGATTTAAACAGTAGCCTGTGAATAGACGACTTCCTGATAATCACTACTGACTTTTCCAGTGAGTGACAAATTTATGAACAGTCTAAGCCATTTGGCCAAAAGAGACACAATTAGGCCAGCCGCAGATGGAAGTGTCATGAATAACTGGAGGAGTCAATGCATATATTTGAGTTATGAACAATTACATTTTTTTAATTCAGATGCTAAACTAAAAAAGTCCTACAAATTCCAAACCAAACCAAAAAGCAACACCAAAAGGAAACCCTAACAACATCCCAGAAACTAACAAGTTTTTTGGGGGGTTATAATCTTCCATTTCCTCATCAAAATGAAAACACAAAATTTATTTCTATTTCAGCATAAATTTTCAAATTTAACTCAAAAATATAATGTTCTTTTTTTTGATAATTTGCAAGAAAAATTAATGATTTTAGGTTTGCTTTTCTCTTATCCTACTGTAAAAGGCTTGTCATATTAATCCTGATTCTATTCCTTCATCTACTTAAAATTATTAAAATACATTTCTTACAGATCTGTGAAATCTGCAAGCACTATGATCTTTTTCTTGATGGTGTTATTCCATTTTGCATAAACGATTAAAAATTAAGCAGCAAAAAAACCAGAATCCACATGTCCCTTCTACTAGTCAAAAATCCTAATCAAATTAAGCAATCTCTGTTTTTCTCAGTGTTTTGTTAGATATTTTGTGATTGATATGTTTCTAGTATAAAGATTTGATTATTTGTTTGAGTTTTCTGTATCTGGCTGTATAAGGAAGAGAAGGCCCAATCTTATATCCCTACAACTACGCTAAGGACTATTTGAATCTCCTTTCGCAAATAAGTACCATAAGATTTAGAACATGTGCTGAAGTGTGACAAATATCTCTCTATAGCTCTACAGAAGATGTTTTATTTTGTATATAATATTTGGAACTCATTGTAAAAATATCAGACAGATGATGCACTAGACTAGAGGTTCAATCATTCACCTTATGTGACATCAGACAGTTCACTGCATATCTGTGTGTTTATTTAAAGTAAATAGTGTCAACAAGACAGACTGAAAGTATCCTTATGTACTAATTTGTTGTTTTATGCACAGTCCTGTGAGGGAGAAAATGCAGGTTTGATTCCCAAAAAACAAGGAAAGCAATTGAACCCAAATCTTCCAGTTATAGGTGAGTATTTCAATATTTGAGTTGCTGAGTAGACATTTATCATCACTTTTGATATTTACATGAACACTACAACAGGGTAAAAAGATTTGCCAGATATATATTTGTCTTTTCTACAACCATATTTGGACTGCAGGAGAACTGATTTATCTCCTTATGCTTGAGCTTTTGATCCTTTAAAGTACATACTATACATTTATCTGTCATTAAACTAAATCAAGGACGTGCCTTTACTTGACTACTGGGCTAAAGAATGCTTAGTGTCAGCATTTCCCAAGCTGTCTCATCTCTTTCCTTTTGTTCCCACATGGAAATGGTAGCTTAGGCATTAACACTGTTTTAGTGGGGAAAAAAACAAATAAACAAACAAAAAAATTTCACAAAAACCTCCCAACAAATAAAATAAAATAAAAACAAACCCAAATCAACTAACCAAACAAACAAAAAAAACCCCACAAAAACCCCATACAAACAAACAAACAAAAACCCCAAAACAGCTCTGCAATTCCTAGAACTGCAGTGCACTGAAGTCACAAACAGGGCAGCTTAGCATCATCTATCAGCTACACTCTCATAATATGGATAACTGTAATTGGCTTGGCAACTTCATCTGGTGCTGCAGCTGGACCACCTGCCTAGGATTATCAAAAAGAGATGGAAGATGCTTAGAACAGTCATAGTCTTGAAGGCAAACAACTTTTGTTACTATACTGGATCTGTCTGGGTTGGAGTTTATTTTCTTCATAGGAGCCCACAGGATGCTGTGTTCTGGATTTGTGAATACAGAAAATTTTGTAGCGCTTCAATATTTTGGGTGTTGCTGTACAGTTCTTCCTTAGCATAAAGGATCTCTTTTTCTCACTCCCCTTCCCCCTCATTCCCTGGAAGAGTACACTGAGGGTGTCCAAGAAGCTGTGAGGGAACACAGCTGGTGCAGTTGACCCTAAATGGCCAAAAGGATATCCTGTACCAGATGTCATCTTGCTCAGCAATAAAACTGGGGCCATTTGTCTTTCAAGGTAGTAAGTTCTTGCAGAATGACTGGGCATTAGTTCTACCTGTGGGAGGTGGTTCATGATGCTCTTTGCATCACTTTTTTGTTTCCCTACATTTCTTCACTTATTTTTATAGGTCTTTGTATCAACCTACAAGTCTTTTTGCATTTGCTTTTCCTATTCTTTCCCCTGTTCATCTGGGAGGGGGAAGGAGCAAATAGCTATATGGCTGCTTAGCTGCTGGCCAGGGTTAACTCACAGCAGGTACATAAGGTCAGCCACAGTGCTTCAAAAAATTGATGCATCTAACACAGTTTTCTGCCTTCATCAGTGATCATAAGCAGGTTGCAGGAAAAGAAGTACAGAATGCTATGGTATGGTATGACAAGGTATGGTATGATATGGTATGATTAACTCCTAATATTCTCTCAGACTTTTTTCCGCTCAGTGAATTTACTGAGGCATATGATTTTTTTTTTTTTTTTCTGTGAAGTGACACCAGATGGGACTCACTTTGTCCCCGATCCAGTCTTTCCTCAGACCTATATAAACTCCTTGGATGCACAACCTACACCTGGTAGGAGTTCTGCAGGTATGTTACCTGTTACATGAAGACCCATCTTTTGCTTGATCTAGATTCAGCAATTACCAAATTTATTTGGTACTCTTTATCTTCTGAGAGAGGCAATAATTCCTGGATCTCTCTTTATCCTGTCAGGATTTTTCTGACCTCAGTCCCAGATTCCACACCACACTTCAACTGCCCTGACGCAAGGAATTTGTTCCTATGAATAATTGCTCTCACAGTAAAAACTTTCTTACATTGAGATGAAACCTTTCCCAGTGGAACTTGGACTCATTGCCTCTTGTCTTATCCTCCATCATCTTTGTAGCTGCCCTTTATGAACTAGCATACTGTGATGAGATCCTCCCTGAGCCTTCTCCAGGGAGAAAAGATCTAACTCCTTCAGTCTTTCCTCACAGGATAAGTTCTCCAGCCCTTTGATCATCATCATGGCTCTCCTCTGGACCTTCTCCAGTCTGTCTGTGTCTTTCTTGAATTGTAGGGACTAGAACTGGGCACAATAACCCTGATGTAACCTTACTAGCATTGAGTGGAATGATCACATTACTATATCTGCTAGTAATGCCCCTGTGGATGCAGCCCAGGATCTGATTTGCCTTTGTTGCTACAACACTGCACTGCTGACTCATGTTCAGTTTGTTATCCACCAGGACCCCTATGTCCCTTTCAGGAAGGCTGCTCCTCAACCACACAGATACTAGCCTGTACTGGGAGCTTTGGTTATGTCATCCCGGTGCAGGACTTTGTATTTGTCTTTCTTATACTTCACATTGTTCTTGCTAGCCCACTCTTCCAGGCTGTCCAAGACTTTCTGTAAGATGTCTTGCCCTTCTGAACTGTCTACCTCACCACACAGTTTTCTACTATCAGCAGACATAATGAGGCTACTTTCAATCACATCATCCAGATCATTTATGAAGATGTTGAACAGCATGAGGCCCAGTATGAATTTCTGGGGTACCTACCTGTGACAGGCTGCTAGCCTGAATAAAAAACACTGGTCTCCACCCTCTCCTATCCATATCACAGACCACCCATCCAGACTGTATCTTGCCATTTTGTTCAGGAGGAAACTGTGAGAAACAATGTTGAATGCTTTGCTGAAGTCCAGTTAAACAACATTCACTGCTCTCTATGTCAACAGACGATGTTATGCCTGGCATGATTTGCCTTTGGTAAATCCATGTTGATTTTTCTCAGTCATTTGCCTAATCTGGTTAGTAACAGTTTCTAGGAGGACTTGTTCCACTACTTTCCCAGGGACTGAAGTAAGACTAATGGGCCTGTAGTTTCCTGGGTCCTCTTTTGACCCCTGCTTATAGGTGGGTATGACATTTACACTCTTCCTGTCATCAGGGTTATTCCATGCTCTCTAAGACTTTTCAAAGATTATAGGTAGTGGCCTAGCAACTGTGCCAGCCATTTCTCTTAACAACCTGGAGTGGATTCTACCCAGGACCATAGATTTAAATGGCTTGAGGCCTTGCATGAGGCCACAGATCAGGCTTTCCTCCATTGCTGGTGGGGTGACATGCGCTGTTGTAGATACTTAAACTTGTGATGTGGGGTCTAGGCTACTCTGGTATAGTCAGAGGAAAAGAAAGCATTGACAGCTTCTACTTTGTCAGCATTATTACTAACTAGTCTTCCTGACCTGTTTAGCAATTGGTCTATGCCTTCTGTGTGCTTCTGCTTACTGTTCATGTATCTGAAGAACCCTTTCTTGTTACACCACTCAGTTTGGTGTCATCTGAAAAATTGCTGATGGCGCACTCAATCCCACTGTCTATGTCATTGCTGAAGATATTAAATAATATTTGTCCTAGTACAGACCCCTGAGGGACACTACTCATTACTGATTTCCACTTGGACATTAAGGTGTTGATTGTGACTCTCTGGATGTGGACATTCAGCCACAGCCAGTTGCCTTATCCAACAGTGCACCCACCAAACCCATAACTCTCCAATTTAGTGGACAGAATGTTGTCGGAGACTGTATCAAGGGTCCTACGAAAGTCTAGATAGATGAAATTCATACCTCTTCCCTTATCCACTGATACAGTTACTCCATTGTAGAAAGCCATCATAGATAAGTCAGGCCAAAGATCCAGGGTCTTTGTTCTGCTAGTGGTCCTCAGTGTGCTCAGCAGGATTTTAAACTCCACAATGTTATCATCACTCTAGTGAAGGCAGCCATTGGTAGTTATGTTGTCAAGTAAATCTCAGTTTGTGAGCAGTACATCTAGGAATGTGCTGTTCCTAGTTGGTATGTTCAGCATCTGCTGCAGGAATCAGTCCTCAATGCATTCCAGAAATCTGATGGATGACCTGTGAACTGATGTATTGTTTTCCCACCAAATGTCTGCATAACTGCAGTCATCCTTAAGGACCCGGACTTAATTTGCTAGTTTGACTGACATCAAGCATTAAGCTTGACATTTTCATAGATGGATCACAAACTAAAGTTTCATTCAGAGTGATGATCGTCAGCCACCCTTGTGAAGCAAGGGGTTTATTTTCCCATCTAAATTACATACATTTATCTATTTTTATTTCCATCTGTTGGTTTGGGGTTTCTTTGGTGGTGGCGGTGGTGTTTTTTGACATTTTTTTTTCCCCTCAGCAACTCAACTTTGTTAAATGTTTTCACTGTTCTTTGCAACATGGCTTTGGATATACCTTAAAAAATAATTTTATACCATTAGCAAACTGTGTCCCTGTTTATTTGCTTTCCTGGATTATTTAAAAATAAGGTAAACACAAGATGTCCTAACATGGAACCCTACAGAACTGCACTGATAATTTCCTTTTTTAACTGGACCTGAATTACTCTTAAAAATATTTTTAAAGCTTTCTGTTTGTCCTGATGAATAAGAAAAAAAGTACATGTATGTGTTCATCTTTACTTGCAGAACCTTTTCTTGATATCAAACAATGCGTAACAAAGAATGTAAGGGAGAACATTCATTTCATGGAAATCATGCTACAAGAAACAAAAAATGTGATTTACCAAGATTAAAAGAAAATCATGTTATTATAGTTTTATTACAATAAAACCAATCTTACTCTAAAGTAACTAGATGAAATCCATACTAGAAACATCTAACTGAATCTGTTGAACTTGAAAAGAATCAGCTATGTTTCATACTGTATTTTGCTTGCTTTCTTTTTTCCCACTATGAAGAATGGTATTAATTTTGCACCTAATTAGAATGCATCATAATTCTGAAATCTAGCATCAAATTTTATTTTCTCTCTACAAATTTCAATTAAACAGACAACTCTGAGCATATTACAGGTTTGTGTGGAAAAAAAACCCACACCAAAACATTAAAAAGGGGTTGGAATAAATTCTCACATAATGTGCTAACAAAAGAATTATGAATGCCTTCATTTATAATGAATCATCAAAAACAAATATTTTCATCATCATTCAATGAACAAGGAAAAAATATTTGTATAAAAACATATTCAATGACTGGCAGAAAAAGGACTAACATTTGTCAACAGTTTTAATGAGCTCCATTCCTAGTGCAATTCAGTATATTTAGCAGATGCATTATCTGCTTAAACTCTATAGAACCTTATTTTAAGCATTCCCATTTAGCTGCCAAATTTAAAAGTAGGTATTGTACACTCCCTGATGCCAGTGAAGACAGAGAAAGCAAAAAAAAAGAGAGGAGGAGAGCTGGAGAGAGATGCATCTCCATGTGATTTAGAAACCCTAAGCTCCACGCCTAACTTAGAGGATATTAATTCTATCATGGTTTTCTTCTTCTTTTCTTTGAAAAAATCACTGTAGTGAGACCAGATTGTCATTGTTTAGGGTCAGGGCGGCCCCTTAGACCAATAACAGACGCTCTCTGTTAACCTCCCACCCCAAAGAGAAAGAGAAAGAAAGGGTATAAGGGAGAGAGACATAATGATTAGAAAAGGAAACTAGAACAGCATTAATAATAATAAAATAGAATATGTAAAAATATATATACAAAAGCAGTATTGAACCCAACTCCCCTGATGGTAATTACACCACTGTCACCACTGATGCTGTGGAACAGGCACCAAAGGAATCCCAGACTGGGCCCTGCAGTAGATGGAAGCTGTGTTCAGGAGCTGGATTCTGGTAGCAGATTCAGGAACACACCGATTGGGATTGTAGGCAGAACTGACAGAGTCCTCCTTGTATGCTCCGAGTAAGGAACGAAAAGAGGACCTGAGCCAAGACAAGCAAAGCTAGCAAAGCTGGCAAAGCAGACCAAGAGGGGAGAAAAGCCCAGGAGCCCCCAGAGATACAGCGAGCAAGCAAGCTAGCAAGACAAAACCAAATCCTATAGACCCTCCAGATCCCTCTGCTTTATACCGAATATGACATATATGGGATGGAATAACTCATTGGTCAGTTTGGGGTCACCTGCACCTTGCAGGTGTGGCCTTTCACTTTCCTGGATCCCCAAGGTGGTACACAAGATCCAGCAGTGGCCTTGGTCTGCATATCAATCCTTGGTTGTAACTCTAAACATGGAGTGTTATTACTGCCAGCAGCAGACCCTGCCTGTGAAAACAGGCTGATTAACTTCAGAAAGTGCAGTTAGTTAAAAGAACTAAGCTGAAAAGTAAAATCACTGAACAGAATTAGTTCTGTTCTCACTCAAACCAGGACACAGATATAGGTCTCTGAAAATATAAGTGAACCAGAAGCTATATTCATTATTAAAAATATATATATTATAAAAGCTTTCTTAATCTCGGAGTTCTCCGAAGCTATATGGTATCTCTTTTGCCCTAGCAATACCTCCACCAACAGAAGCATATGAAAGGATGTGAAACAGAAAATAACAGCATCTGATATTTTAGAAAATTTGAATTAATTTGCTTTACTAAAACTGCTTAAAGGATAAAGAACTATACTATTGATTAAAATATAATAGAAAACAGAGAATAAGGAGAATTAACCGTTCCAGCATTTCCTTGGTATTTGCATTACAAATATGAACTATAATTCTCTCCAGTCACTATTTGTTGTGATCTTGATCAGGGCTAGTATTGCAGCAGGCACTGAGTGGAATAGCTACTAATTAACACATACATGTTTAATTTAGGAAAAATATATCAGACTTGTAACAATCAATGCTGTAATCTGTCTAAATTCTGTAACACTTGAAATGACAGGCTGGAAAACGCAACACAAGTGAAAAACTGAATGCCTTTTTGTCTTACCTACAGATAACTGATTCGATGAAACAGATAAAGTTAGACATTAGGGACTTGAAGTTTATTAGACAAAGGTTTTAAAATGTGAATTTTTCACATTTACATTCAATATAGACCTTTATATTCCTCTTTTATACATAAAAAAGATAAGTTAAGGGCAATGAGTTTAATGGGTTTGTTTTAATCTGTCTTTCACTTTACCTAAAGGGATATTTAAACTTTATTTTAAAATATATATTAAACCATACTCCACAAGGACTACTAACAATAAGCATTTGCCAGAGTATATATAAATCTCAAGAAACTTGGCATAAAATTTTGCTCTAATCTTAAATTGCCTGATCAAGTTCTAAATGTAAATGCTTGACACAAGCATAGTGAGCTATTATTATTGTCAATGTTTTTGTCCTCTAAGTGCATGTGACTATGTACACATCATATTCAGACACAGTATTAGATACACATGTAGAAGTCTAATACAAGACAATTTACACTTTAGATTTTTATATTTATAGATGGATGCAAATATAAGTAGACTTTTCCTCCTCTCTTGAGGTTTATCACACCCAGTGGGTTATTCACCAATGTTGTAGGACTCCTTTTGACTGTGAAAGCCACATTACTGAGTCTTGTTTACTGCAGAACTTAAGCTTTTCTACTATACCCTGTGACTTCCTATCTAGCAGGGCCAATTTCCCTAGATTCCTTTACGTCTCTGCTAGTAAGACAATGAATACTGAGTAGTACTCTTACTATACTGTCCACAGTGACACAAAAATAACTATCTTCTTATAGTATTACAATTTTTTATGGCACTTTCTTTTTCTTTTTACCAGAGGGAAATTTCCTATGTGTCCATATAGTTGAGAACAGGAAGAGTTACTAATCTTACATCAAATATCTCTTGGAGCAGGATACTTTCTGTGAGATCCCTTTTTCTTTGGAAATCTTGATCAAATTATGAGTTTGGGGCATATATGCAACATATATCATCAACTCTACTGAGAATTAACACAGAGAAATAAAAGTTGCTGAAGTTCTTTTCCAGTGTAGATCTTTTTGTTATCTATTCTATAGTAACTGGTCTTTTAATTTGACAATTATAATTTAAAAATCTGAAGAACTATTTAATGTTTGGGAGAAGCTGGTTATGGGCTTTCCCTCTTCCCCCAATATTTTTTTTCTATTTCTCCATCATGTATTCTCTACATACTACATTTACCTCCTGTTCAGAAGAAACCTAAAATAAACTCACTGTTCATTTTATTGTAATTGGAACATCTACATTAAACTTGTTTTGTGTTATTAAAATATCTTTTTTTCCTTACATATATATTGGATTTGTTTTCATTTTAATACATGCACATATACAAGCATAAAAGTAGCAGGAATACACACAGTGATGAAAGGCTTGTTTTTGTTGCCTTTTGACTTTTCTGCTTTGTGTTCTACCATTTGACATGATACACGCCTTTGGGTTTTTTGTTATTCAAAGGAAAACTCTTATCTCTTTGGCACTGGGCTGCCACCATACAGTAGTATATATATAGCATCATGGTTAAAGCTGTCATTAAAGAAAAGATTAAGAAGACCATTTCACACAATGTCTGCTGTGCTTGACATTCATCATACAGACTGCCAAAAACCTTTTTTCAATTATACTTATGAACTTATTAACAACAATTAAAAATTTCAGTTTTATGACTGATTTATAATCCAGTCCTCTTCTTAATGCCTCCAGAAGGTCCAAGCTCAGTTTTATGATATATGTTTTCTATTATCCAAAATATTTCTTTTACTAGTATAGTCATTATTGAAGAAATACAATTGAGTCTGTTCAAACATCATATGTCAAGAAAGGGATTTCCAGTGAGTAATTTAGGTTGATAATAAAGATTACAGAATTATCATTTAAAGCAAAATGCTCAGCTCACCAGTTATAAATTAACGTTAAATACGCTCATTATAAAGGACCTTGACCAAAAACACTACTAAAGTGATTATTTTTACGGATGATCTATGACTTTTTTATTCTCTTTTAATTATTTGAAAACTTCTACAGTAAGGATTTTTTTTTTTTATGGAACAGCTTGCAGTTTTCATTTTGCAGAGGGGTATCTATAACACCAGCAGCAATATTTGGTTTTAGCAGGAGGGACCTCACTTCATGACCCAATAATGCCCTATTTCTCTGTTTTCTCTAAACATTGTTTAGACGAAAAGAGATAAAAATAGTGTTTAAATAATAGCATAAACCAAGAAAATGATATAGTCTGGAAGACTGCTAGTGGTTATCTGGTCCAATTCCAAATTGAGAGCAGGATCAATTTAGATCAGACTGATCAGGACCTTGTAAAGCTGTGTTTTGAAGCATGCATTTAAAGGATTTTCCTTGTGGTGTATATTTGTAATTCGGAAGTTAAAGGCGTATCTATAAGAATTAATCTTTGCCCAGTTTTTCTCTCAAAAATCCAAATTTCTTTATAGCTTAAACCTGACAACAGACTTCAATTAACTTCACATAGTCAGGGTTTCATAACAATCTATGAAATTAGTCTTCATAGTGTTGTGAGCCTATCCTTTTCTAATTTTCAGATGGAGTAATTAATATAGCTTTTCAAGGAAGGAGATGAATAAGAGCAAGTAGAATAGTTTCCCATATCTATTTCTTCCAGATTAAAAGCTGATTCCCTTAGAGAGGACACAGTTTCTCTGCATAAAGCAACCATCATGTCACAAACACTGATATTTATATCAGTGTCGAAGCCACACCATTCACTGAGATATTCTTTCTGAACTAATCTCAGCTTCTCAGCTTGTAGTGTAGATGTATCATCAGGCTGTCCTCCCCTTACTGCAACCTGAACAGACCATTTCCTTAAAGACCCCATATCCAAGTGAAGACAGAGCAGTCCAGGGTAGGAGCTTTGTTACGTTTAGTATCTGCTTACAGGCAAAAAGGAGGACACAAGGTATACAAAAGTAACAGCTGTTTGTTGGTCCTGTTAATGTTTTCACAGCTAGAGTACTAATTGGAAACCCTTAGTAACAAAATGGAGCTGTTGCACAAAACAGCTGCTGTGTCCTGAGGTTGTTGTCAGGGGAGTGAGATGTTTGTGGGGAGGGTGTCCCCCAGACTAGGGTCCATCCATCTCTGTTTACACATTTCCCTGTCACAGTCACCTTCCTAATCCCAGACTGCCAGCTGCAACCTGGCCATGGCCTCCAGCTCAAACAGCCTCAGGCACGCAAAGGGCTATGGTTTGCCAGGCAGTTACTGCATCAGGGGAGGTTAGCCCCAACCCAGAGAGGCCATACCCAAAGCTGAAGCCAGAGCAGGGGAGGCAGCAGTAACTGGTGCCGGCATAGGGGTTAAATCAGTGACATCCAGCTCAGGTCATGGAGAGGTTGAGCTCCTGTACTACCAGGTCAGCAAGCAGTCAGGGCCTCCCCTGCTAAGGAGAGACATCATGTTTACACGGTTACGGGCTCTACCAGCTTTCCTGCATATCAGGACTCACTGTAAGCGAAGAGGCAGATTTTTTCTGGCTGTACATTTCATAGCGAGACAGCAGTCCAGAGATAAAAGTCTTGACTGTAGAATGAGGGGACTGAATATTAATTACTTCATTATTCCTCTTTCATTGACCTCTGCTCTTCCCTGTATTGTTGAAGGAGGTATGTTGTAAGAAATCAGTAAGAAAGCATTAAAAGTTTTACAACATCTCCACTAGATACACTTTGAAAAAGGTGCCTTTATCAGTCAGGAAGCAAGGGCTTTGTGTAAAAGGAACCCTGAAGTATATTTCTCCTATTCTGACAAGGATCCTTAGTGGTCAAGCTTACATATATTTATAAACATAAGGTTTTTGTTCATCAACAACACAATTTCTCCTGCTTTGGTCCACACCATTATTTACATCCATGACGTAGAGGTTATAGAATGCTACCTTTATTATTTTGTAGTATCTTACCTTCCTTGGAAGAATGTAAGTGACTACAAAAAATGCAAGGTCACTGAGAAGGCACAATGGGTATCCTACTGAGTAACATCAAGATTGCTCTTCACCTCTTCCATAACATGCACTTCACAGTGCACTGGTAGATATATCAAAAAAACCCCCAAAACTTTATGCAGCACATAAAAATGCAGAAGATATCTGACACTGGGTGTATGGGAACAAGGAATAAGGGGAGCAATTAGAGAGGATGGTAAAATAGAAGGAGAGTTAAAATCAATTTTTTGCATCTGTCTACTATCAAGGGCTACAGGGAAATCACTCTTCCAAGGGCACTTTTCTTGGGAAATTATACTATGGCCTTAAAAAAATTATAGCCTCCAAGGAGGAAGTTACAGAGCAACTTTAAAAACATAAGTGTTCTAAATCACTAAAACCAGATAATATTCATCTGAGAGTTGTGAAGGAAATTAAGTGTTAAATAGAGAAGTTACTGGCAAATATATGCAGTGTATCATTAAAAAAAAAAAAAAAAAGGAATGAATCCACAGTATAAAAAATCACTATAATGAGTTTTGGCTTTGGAAAAAACTACACTCTGAATAGTTTTTACATCATAATGTATGGGGGTACCCCTAAGTAGCATAAGTATTTGGGTCTGAAAATACTCTTATACTAAAGCAGTTCTTTACCACATGTGGTACACCACAGACAGCTTGATTAAGTTCATAATACTGTAAAGTTACTGAAAATATAACCCTAAAATAAGAAAGAGACGATTCTCTTCCAGGGCTTGGAAAAAGATACAGGTTACCACTTTTGTGGATTTAAATCCCACCTTAGTATGAGGTTATCCTATCAAATCATCAATATGATATTTTAGCATGGATCTTTCACAGTCTAAAGATAGTGTTGTACTTTCAATATATTACTTCTGGTTTTATACCCTAAATACATAAATGATAGACGTACTCTGTCCCCTTTTTTCTCTTGTGGAACATTAAACTATTTCCTAAGTTTTAGTCCATTAGCACAAATTATTTTAGAAGTCTTCTGAATATATATTATTCTGGTACCTAAACACTGTCCTGGACAGTCCTGCTTCATGTTCCCTCAACCAGAAAAGGGATTTGAGGAAAAGGGCAGGATTCAATTTGAGATCAAGACACTCTCGCATAAATAACTAAAAGTGTAGGTTTTATAGTCCTCTTAGAGACAGTACAAACCAAAGACCAAGACATTAAAAGCAATACTCAATTGCCTAAACAATGTCATCTCATGCCCTTTGAACTTGTCTGGGAGGCTCCACCTTGCTTCCATCTGTCTGTCTAGAAGAGGAGGAAACAATCTAATGGAACTTGAAGCCAATGCTAAAACAAACTGAGCCATAAAATCTTTTTTTTTTTTCCCCCACAGGATCTCCATATTTAAAATAGGAATTTAAACAAGAAAGCATTACTGAAGACACCTAAATTGGAGTTATTAGTCTGGTTATTAAACTGTCTTTATCTCAACCCACCAGTTTTCTTACTTTTAACATTCTGATTCTTTCCCCTACCTTTCTGGGGAAGAAAGTGAGAAGCTCTGTGTGGTTCAGCTGAAAAAAGTTAGAGTTAAACTTAGGCACAAGTGTTACAGAAATATGTTGAGAACATAAAGCTGTTTCAGAACATACTGATTTTATTTTTGGCAGTTACTCTTGACTTAACCAATTACTTTTTTGTTTGTGGATAAATTGTGGAATAGTCTCAAACTGAACTGTAAAAAGAAGTTTTAGGACAAATTACTATGACAAACAACAATAAATCATCAGGGACACAAGATATTAATCTAGGAGTAGCAGAGAAACGCAGCTATGAAATTGGTGAAATATTAACTATGTTTTGTAACTTTCTGCCTAAATCAGTCTCAGTGCCAAAGTAATGTAAGCTGACAATGTAAAGAGACTCCAGTTTTTAGAGAAGCCTCTAGCAATGATTCTAGGATGTGCAGATGAATAAATCTAACTCTTAATCAACATAATTGATGCTGTAATAAAGAATACTATCAGTACTTGCATGAATAAACATGATATAATGTGAAGATTGATCCAGCTTTGGTGAAGAAAAACCATGTGTCACAAATCTATTAGTGTTCTTGAAGAAGTAAATGATAATACTGATCAAATAATATTAAATAATCAATTTTTCAAAAGAGCAAAATTGCCTTATTAAAGGGCATTAACAACAGTAAGGAATGATTATTGGATAGATTCATGGTTGGTTAAGAGAAACATAAAGGACTGAATAGACGAATAGTTACACAATGGTGAGAAGTTATCATTTTGTCATGAATGATTTGAAAATTATGCAGAAGATGTAAAGTTTGTGACTGTTACAAAGCTATTCAGTATAGAAAATCTAAAGGTACCTATGAAGAGCTGTAGAATGGTCCCATGACATCTCAGTAAATAAGTAATAAAATGTCTGTTGATAATTTAGAGCTGGCATAAAGCCATTTATATGAAGAAGAAACAATTCCAATTCTACATATATGATGAATAAACAACTTAGTAACATTCAGACATGAGTTATTCTATCCATCAAAATTCACACCTAGTCACACCAAGCAGAAGTTCAGAAATTAGTACAAAAGGAATGGGAACTAAAATTTATCATGTCATTATATCACTGGATAGTTTGATGGTGTGGTAGTTCACATCTTCAGTATGGGGTGCAGTTTATGTTACGTCTCAGAAAGGATATAATAGAAATAGAAAAGATAAGGAGAAAAACACAAGGATACTGAAAACAAGAAATGTTCCAATGTGACAGAATAGACTATAGACCAGTAAATGTGTTTTCTGCTTTTGATAGAAGGCCTGGCTGTGTGGTGACTCATCAGTTCAGGGGATCAGACTCACTGTGGCCTGAGCTGGTTGTCCCTGGTTTAACCACTGTGCTGGATCCACTGACTGCTGCCTCCCCTGCTCCAGCTCCAGCTCTGGGGTGGCCCTTCTGGGGATGGGATGACACCCTCAATCACAGTCACTTCTTGACAAGCCATAGTCCTTTGTGTGCCTGGAACAGGGAGACACTGCCAGAACGCAGGTAGGAGAAGGAAAGGTGCTGTATCCTTGGTCTCTTTGTCGAGGTGTGGTGAGTTGACCATGGTTGCCTGCCATAACTCCACACAGACATTCACCTGCTCTCCCTTCTCTACAGGACAGTGTGAAAAGATAAGATGGAAAAGCCCGTGAGTCAAGATAAAGACATGGAGATCACATACCAATTATCATTACAGACAAAACAGACTCAGCCTGGGGAAAGAAAATTTATTTTCTGGCCTGTTAACAGTATGTGCGTAAGACAGTACATTGCATTCTTCTGAAACTGAGTTACATCAAAATATTTTGGTAGGCTGTTTCATCCAGAGAAAGAAAAAGTTATTTTCAGTTGGCTGTAGATTCAGTGTTTAGTCAAGGATTCAGCTTCTGTACCAGAAAGCCAGGTGGTCCCATAATCTTAGATAAAGGAAGAACCTATTATTTTTTAATAAAACCATATATATGGAAATCATGTTTTGTCTAACACAAAAGAACATGTAGCATCTGTCCTGTGACTTATATATGTTAGTTTCCAATAGAAAAAAAAAAAAAAAAGAAAATATAAATCACTATTAATTTAATGAAATAGAAGTTCTGTCAGTTTTTTCTTGACTACATAATTATATTCTGTTGTCTTATTAAGATATCTTACAACATTAATTAGTTACAAATAATTAGGTTTGGGGAGAGAACAAGATAACAAAAGTGTCCGTGACCTTATTTTATGTCACACATTACAGATGTCTATCCAATTTACCTTCAAAATTAACATAGAATTGTTCTCTTATTTAAAGCTCATTTCTAAGAATGAAAATACGTGATGAGTACTGGCCATTGTCATATTTCAAAGAATCAGATTCATGTTAGTATGTTTAAAACTAGGTAGTACACTTTATGTCTGGTCTTGTAATTTGCCTCCAGTTTCATAAACCATGTACATAACGTCCTGTTTATACATATAGATAAGATATCTTACTGACATCCTATATTTGTTACATACTCCCTAGATAGGATTCATCTGATCTCTATAAGGTAGATCTCTAAGACAGGTTGAATGAAGCATCCCTTAGACATACTTACTTCTTTGTAAAGGTTACATAGAAATACTTGCTCTGTGTAGATGTTCACAATGTAGACATCAAAGCTATGTTGTGTGAGTCCTGTCACATATATACCATAATTCCTTCACAGGACTGTGAAGCAGACTTACTATTGTGACACAAATATGTACTCTCATCTCATTTCAGGTGCCATCAGAAATGTTTTTATTCCTCAGTGAACAATGCTAAGCTTCCTTCCACTTTAACTTCTAGGTAGGCTTTTTGTTTCTTTGTTGTTGGTGGTGGGTATTTTTGTTTGGTTGGTTGGTTGGTTTTTTCTGGTGGTTTTATTGGATTTTTTGTTTGTTTATTTCTTTGGTTTTTGTTTGTTTCTTTGATTTTGTTTTGTTTTGGTTTTTGGGGGGGGCGTTTGGTTTGTTTGTTTGTTTATAACATTGTACAAAGGAATGTACAAATGAAAGGATGGCTAGATTCTGTTAGTTGCTTGTTTGTTCACTGGAAAAATAAATATTTAAATTAGTATACAAAACTGATACAGACCTGGATTTATGCCTATACACATACCATATGTGTATGCATAATGAACTAAGTGTATGTTTGTTACAGCTGCTCTACTGAGGTCAAATTTAGGTATGGCAAATTCATTTATCCTGGAAAAGAGACGGTTTTGATATCAAAAAGACAGAGCCAGGTTGTCACAGTGCTCCATGGTAGGAAGATAATGGACAATGAGCAGTAATTAAAAAGAGAGAGGTTCAGACTGGATATATAGAAAAGCTTTTTCCTTATGAAGACAGCCCAATAATGGGGCAGGTTGCCCATAAAGGCTGTGCAGTCTCCATCCATGGTTTTCCAGAGCCAACAGTATAAATCTTCGGGCAACCAGGTCCGACTCCATAGCTTATCCTTCTTTGAGTAGAAGGTTATAGTTGAGACCTCCTGAGGACCCATTCAACCTGAATTATTCTGTGATCCAATCCTATGATTGTATTTAAAGGTAACATTGCTTTTTGTGCATTTATTTGTTTGGCTTTAGCTGAAATGCCTATTGAGCTTTTCATGCAAAAGGTCCTAGACCAAATGCCTAAAGATAATTTTGCTTCTACAAGCCATTTTTTTCCCCACATGTATGATATCTTCGCATGTTTGACAAGATTATATACATACAGGTGTTTACATTACCTGTGGTTGTTAATAAGCCTCTTCTCATGATAAATTTTAATAATAAAATGTTAAAACAACTTGTATGTCTCACCTGGAAATAACATTGGAACAGAAACAGTAGAAAGTTGTTGAAAGGCAAGTGATATGAAAAGTAAATGGTATAGCTGCTCAGAATAATTATACAACTTTGAAGCACACAATATATGTGTAAATAAAAAGTAATAATAATAATTTTAAAAGTTTCTGATGTATAAAATTTAAAGGTAATTTCCTGCTCAATTCAGTATGATTATTAATTCTGAGCTATGACTTATCATGCCTTTTCTGTTCAATTATTTTCCTGTATTTATTTAGAAAGTTAGTAATTGTACTTTGTGTTTGTGAAAGTAGATAAAAACATAATGTTGCCTTGTTATTTTTTCTCTTGTTATTGTTTTAGATAAGTGTTCAACTAGAATCTGTAACAAATAAAAATTTCCTCATTTTCCAATCTTGGCATTTATATAAATCTATAAATTCATTCGATTTGTTAAAACTGTCAAAGTGAAACCTGAAAAGATGTATTTTTCAATGGGTAATTCCAGGCATACAACCTGTTCATAATGCTATTTTACCTTGGCATTTTTTGTCTACTTTGTAATTCTCTCTTTAACAGCCCAATTGTGTACATTCATCTCAATAGTTTTCTAAATAGGCTTTCCCAAATACTTATTTCATACACACACACATACATATTTGGTGTTCTAGTAATTCATTTATCTCCTATCTTTTGCATTTAATAGATAGAAACCAGTACTTACCATTTTCCCTAAATTTTCCTGAATGTAACATATTTTATATTTTATAGTCTTATATTAAACATATTACATTTTGAAAAAGTTCCATGGAGTGTGTCTGAGATATGAAAACTGAAAGTGATGTTATATTTCTGTAATATTGAGCTGAATTGTCTGCTTCTTGATAATTCCTTCAGAAAAGCACAAAAAGGTCTACACCCATCGCCTCCAATGAAAAATTGGTTTAGGAATTGTACAGAACACCAGAAATAGATGGCTTGATTTTTTGTTTCCTCCATTTTGTAAAGGCTTTTCCATAGGCTCAAAGTATATGTAAAAGAGTGCCAAAAGCATTACAGTAGCATATTCTATTCTATTCTATTTCTCTTCTTTGACATGTTCAAATATGCAGTACGCAGGAGATTCAGACCAAAAGTTCCTTACCTCTAAAGATTACAGTTTAATGCTGCAGTTTCACGAAGAATTAAATATCCATGAATGGTTTGTTGGTTTTTGTTTTTGTTTTGTCTATGTGGAGATAAATTGGCCAATATTATAGTCCTCTTCCCCAGTCAAATAAACACTATAGAAATGATCCCCAGCTAGTGGTGATCTTTACCTAAAAGAAATTTCTCCCACAGTGTTAGCTGTCATGATGTAAATCCTGATTCAAAGATATTCTGAGAAAATAAACTATGTCCCAGGGAAAAGGGGATGAAAAGGTTTTTTCTGCTCCTTTGATCTGTAGGCTGAGATATTTAATTCATTAAATTTACATCAATACTTTTTTGCTGTTGGTTGACTATCATTTTCAAATCAAGAGACCATTGTTGAAAGTATTAGGGAGACTGAAGCTCTTTGAAAAGGATTTTTAAGTTAAGTAACACCTAAAATTATATAAATTTTAAAGTTTCATTTTTCCTTCCCTCATACTATTCTTTCCTTTCTGGCGTGTCTCACAATGCAACAGATGTTTTACATAATCATTCTGCAAATAATAAGTTCATGAAAAAAATAAACAACAAACCACAGCTTTTCTACATTTTTCCCCAGTAGGCATTCTAATTGCTTTCATGAGGCACTCAGTAAAAATCAGCCCTTTTTTCAGCATCAGATATGTGTTTTTTGTTGATATTCTTAGCACAGTAATGGGTAGCTATGCTATTCTAATCCCCCCTTCATCTGACATTTAAAGTAGAGGCAATTCCTATTTATGTCAACTACCATTGACAGCTATTTGGGAATAAATAAGAGACACTGTTTGTTAGGCAGAATGAGTATGCTGATGCTAATATTTGTAAGCTATGGCACAGAAGACTGTTATCCTCTTCTCTGTGAATGCAAAAAGCAATTTCTTATCAATATTCAATATAACAACATAGGAAAGAAGGCACTTTGAAAAGCTGCTGCATTGAGTTTCAAGTACTAAAGACATCTGAGTCCATTGGCTTTTGGGATACCAGTAGAGAAGTCACTAAGGTATTTATGATGTTTGAAAATATATCTCATTTTCAGGCAATTATATTAATGAATTATAGTAAATATCTGTTTAGTTTGTGCATCATATATAGGAAGGATACAGTATAATAACTTATAAGGCAGATGTTCTGGAACCCCAGGATATTGATGTGATAAGGGGTTTTTATCTAACTAGAAAATCAGAAAAAAGTTATAATTATTTTTTTCCTTTTGTAGGTCAGACAAATAAGAATGGAGCTCTGGGTTGACTTCCAAGAAAGGTATGGTCTTCTCTGTACAAAGGAGTAATAGTTTTCTATTTTTTTGGCTGTTTTGCATGTCTGTACACCAGATCAAATAACAATGTAGAAGTAACTGACATTCACTTTACCACAATAACACAAACCCTGTTTTGTAAAATAAATAACCATAAATAGGCTGAATGTCAATGACTTGTGTTTAATGGGGACAATCCTACAGAGTGTACACAAGCTATTGGTGTCATGAGGGGCATGGAAGGACAACATAATATATGTCCTCTCCCAACTGTCAGAACTAGGCAAAGATGACTGAAGTACATTTTGTACCAACAGTCTTTTGTGAGGTATTTAATAAGCAGGTCATACCAAGATGATCTTGTGACTTCTTCTCTAGAACTGCTGTTTCTGGATGTGTGAGCCAGGATCTATGCATAATGGTTAGTGGATAATATTGTTTTCTCCAGGTTCCCATTATCTTCTGTGAGTCCATCCCCACAGGAAATTAAAGGTGGAAAGAAATTTACTATCATAGAATGCCTTGGGTAAGAAGGGACCTTTAGAAAAAGTCATTTAGTCCAACCCCCCTGCAGTAAGCAGGGACTTGTTCAACTAGATCAGGTTTCTCAGAGCCTCATCAAGTTATACCTTGAATGCCTCCAAGGGTGGGGCATCCAACACCTCCCTGGGCAACCTGTTCCAGTGTTCTACCAACTGTTCCAGTATTCTACCACCAGGAGGACCTAAGCCAGCGTTCCACTGTCCTCATAGGAAAGAACTTTTTCCTAATGCCCAATCTAAACCTACCCTTCTCTAGTTTAAAACCATTGCCCTTCATCCTATCACTACATGCCCTTGTAAACAGTCCAGTTTTCTTGGAGGTCCCCTTCAGGTATTGGAAGGCTTCTAGGTCTCCCCAGAGCCTTCTCTTTTCCAGGCTGAACAACACCAACTCCCTCAGCCTGTCCTTGTAGGAGAGGTGTTCCAGCCCCCTGATCTTCGTCGTGGCCCTCCTCTGGACCTTCTCCACCAGGTCCATGTCCTTCCTGTGCCAAGGGCTCCAGAGCTGGATGCAGTATTCCAGGTGAGGTCTCACCAGTGCAGAGCAGAGTGGCAAAATCACCTCTCTCGATCTGCCAGCCACACTTCTTTTTATGCAGCCCAGGATGCGATTGGCCTTCTGTGCTTCAAGCACAACTGCCTGCTCATGTCCAGCTTCTCTCAGCACCCCCAAGTCCTTTTCTGCAGGGCTGCTCTCTCTTGCCTCTTCCCCAAGCTTGTATTAATAGTGGGGATTGTTCTGGCCCAGATGCAGGATGCTGTACTTGCTTTTGTTGAACCTCGAGGTTCACCTGGGCCCACCTCTCCAGCTTGTCTAGGTCAATACCTCTAGGTCATATTTATATAGGTCAATATATGAAAATCTTCCTTAGCAACATTATGGGAACATGGCAAGGGTTCTTATAAACAAGCTCACATTTTTTATTACCTGTCTTTAACTAGAGATAGATTAAATATTGAACAACTGCACACAAATTGTCACTAGATAATTATCAGATTAATTCAACAAGTAAAAGTAACAGTTTATCATGTCCCTTTTATGCCTGGGTGATAGATAGATTCATAGATCAATGTATTGACAGACAGATAATGTATCACTGAATGATGGAAATTTTGTCAGGAAGCAAGACTAGGAAAAAACAAAACTACAGTTTATAAGTATTAGTATTCTCACATCTGAGAAAATGAATAGATGCTAGGAAGATATTTTTTGTTTACTTGGTTTGGCTTTGGTGTAACAGTTTTAACCTTTGAGATGTGTTTGCACTAATTTGGACCATGAGTGTTATTGTTACTAACAGGACCAATAATATTCGTTTACTCTATTTAGATGAGATTACTAAAACATTATTTAGCCTAAAAATATTTCTTATCTCCATATATATTATTTGTTCCCTTTTGTCCATAGCAAGTTTCTGAGTGTGATGCATCCAATAAAACTGAAAGCTATGAAAGAAAAACATATTCAGAAATGTGTTTTAGCCATTATTATGTTGTTTGTATCATTCTAGCTACTGTCAATGTATGTTTAGAGGAAATAAGAAACTTCAGGATAGAAGAACTGTTAAAACTCTTCACAGTAACAATGTTCCCCAGATGCAGTGTATTAACATGAGAGTAACACTGGAGTACAAATTACCCTGCATCTATATACTATAATATTTATTTATGATTAGATAAAATGTTTAATCCAACATAGACTTCATATTTATATTTTGTATATAAATAAATTCTTTTTTTTTTTTTTCTTTCTGCCTAAGGATTTTTTTTTTTTTTTGTTTTTTTTTTTACCCAATTTAAGCATTTAGACAAAGTAAAAACAATTACAGGCAGCCAGCATCTGCAGAGATATCATGGTATTCTCTACCATAGGCAAGAAGCCTTAAACAGTAGTGCATTACCTGTATTAGTAGGAGTTGACATAAACTACTGATTCTCACTCGTTTTATATTCCCTGCTGAAAAGCTATTATGTAACTTCCTACAATAGCAATTTTCAATTAATCACAAGAAATATATTTAGCTAACTATGACAACAGCAACTACAAAGGTTGTTGTCATATTGTAACTTTCTCAGTAGGGAGCCAGTATGAGCAAGTCCTTGAAAATACAGGGCCCAGTCAAATATGAAATATGTTTTATTGAATTATTTTTAATGGTGTTGAATTATGTTTTCTTTTCCCATTGCTTTGTATATCAGACAATACACATGTAAATTTACACAATAATGATATTTTAATAAATGATACTGATTAAACCCCCAAATTTATGAATTTTTAGTGATAAAATCAGAGGATGACAGTATAGAATTATTTGTAACTTCATAATTTTCAGTTTTCTTAATTCTTCTGAATGAATTCCTTCCAACCTAATCTTTTGAAGCCTCTCTTTTACATTTTATAGTATACCTTATAGAAGAAGAAAAAGTATAATCAACAGAAAAGCATATGAAAATACACTTTACTTCTAATTTTCAAGAAAACAGACAAAGCAACTACACTGATCTTATTAGATGTTACTTGGAAATTGTAAACAATGCTCTAAGCAAACACATCAGAATCTTAGCAAGCTCTTAGTCATCTTGTTCACATTGCATATGTGTTCTAGTTCAGACTGAAGTTTTTGAAAGGATATGGTCTCTTATTCACTAAATTGTACCGAATTGTGTAACAGTGGCAATCCTGATTCTGAGATGGAGTGTGGTGCATACTGCTACTGCAAATGAAACAAACAGCTCTTTAATGAGGGTTTATTTTGCAGCACCTGTTTTTGAATCCTCAAAGTAAATGGAAAAATTGGGCTAATGGTTTTGTTTATCAGCCACTTTCCACTTGTTTGTGTTTGTTCTGAAGATAATGAACTTCTAAGGGACTGATGGGACTGTACGGCATGAAAGCACAGCTACAGAGCATAAGTTTAAAAAAATTGGGAAAGATAACATTTGTTTTGAGATTTCTTTCAGCTTAGATTGCCTCCCACATTAAACATTTTACCTGAAAATGATTCACTTTTTCAGAATTAGTATTCTCTGATACAAGATAATAGTTTGCAAATAACTCTACCAGGTACACAGCCACAAACTAAATGTATAAAATACAACAATGACAAAAAAATAATTACTGACTTTGTTTTAAAACATCTAAAGAATGTAGAAACTTTCTCCCTGGGTTAAATAATCTTACTTTGCCTGTTAATGAACACCTGAGGCTCCTCAACTACCCCAGTATACACTGTGAAGCCAGAATTAAGAGGACTAATGAAACAGAACTTTGCACCAAGACCTCCACAGTCTGAGTGTGGCTCTTATTTACTTCTGCCTATGGACAAGGAGAGTCACTGTAAGTCTGCTAAAGTGGATCTAAGAAATCATCCAGCCTGACACGTTTGCAAGAAGAACAAAGACTTTGCTGTCTTATGCTTGGCTGGAGAGAAGGAAGGTTAATGCTACCTCTTCTGCATGTCATAATGGTCCTGCCAACAGTCTTTTTCATTGAAGTATTTTACTTCCAGAGATGAGTTTGGTGGAAAGATCCAAAGAGAGTCACAAAAGCATAGGCAGATACATGCAATTATTTTACTTTGTTTCTATCCCTAATATGGAAAAGCTGTTGAGATTAAACAATGCATGTCAATTATTCCAGTTTCTTTAATTTGGAGAGCAACTGTTCAATTCACAGTAAATTTATTTTTAGTAGAATATAACCTGTATTGGGAGCACACCATGTTACATCCACAGTTTCCTTGGCTGAATAACATCACTGTTATTGTGAAGATGTATTCTAATTGTTGTTTGCTTTCACAGAATCTTTTTTTATGCCTAAAATGCAAATGAAAAATTGATGCAACTGCTCCTAACTGATGTGTGCCTTGCTTTAAGGAAACACTGATGTACAGGAGAGTTTTCCATTTTCCATTACCTTGAATCAGGCCTCAGATGGACACTTAAGATTTCAAAAGTGTTTGACTGTTCTTATTGACAAATCTATTTTCTCTTAAATCTTAACAGACCCATACCATTTAGTTTGATGGGAAAAAATGTGAAAATAGGTGGATCAAAAATATCAATCTATAATTATTCATTTTGAGCACTGAACCAGTTCTGAAAATATTTTACAAATATTACAATTACTTTAAAATTCATGCTTTTTGAAATGCAGAGAAGAATAATTCTTGTTCTGTCAGCAGATATGTCTGATTCCTTTCATGACTTCAAGGAATATAGTGGCAATAATTATTTTCTACACAAATATGTCTGCCTTAATGATGGGTGACTCATAAAATAATGTTTACTTTAGTTAATGTTATTTTGAGCTGATGCATACAGTTGCAGACCATCCACTGATTAAATTTATAAATAAACAAGAACAAAATTCCCAAATGTTGCTTGCTTTTTTTTTTTTTTTTTTGGATCAATGTTATATAACGTGTGATTCAAGAATATATATGTATGTTGATTTTCAGTACAATAAGGAATATTATATGCAGTGTATGCACTGAAACAGTAATAATTACATTCATTTATTAAGTAGCCAACACGGATTTACCAAAGGAAAATCTTGCTTGACTGATCTGATATCCTTCTACAAAGCCATGACCAAATGGGTAGATGAAGGGAGAGCAGCAGATGTTATTTAACTTGTCTTCAGTAAGGCTTTTGATAGTCTTCCATAATATCCTCATAGAAAAGAAATATGGCATATACAATTGGTCTGTGATGTGGATTGAAAACTGTCTCAACAACAGAGTTCAGAGGGTTGTGATCAGTGGCACAGAGTCAGGTTGGAGGCCTGTGGCCAGTAGTGTTCCCCAGGTATCAGTAGTGGGTCCAGTTTTGTTCAATATATTCATCAACGACCTGGACAAGGGGATAGAGTGTACCCTCGGCAAGTCTGCTGATGATACAAAACTGGGAGGCTTGGCTGACACACCAGAAGGCTGTGCTGCTATCCAACATGATCTGGATAGGCTGGAGAGCTGGGCGAAGGTGAACCTCATGAGGTTCGATAAGGACAAGTGTAGAGTCCTGCATCTGGGGAGGAATAACACCAGGCACCAGTACAGGTTAAGAGTCATCCTGCTTGAAAGCAGCACCACAGAGAAAGGCTTTGGAGTCATAGTGGATAGTAAGCTATCCATGGGACAGCAATGTGCCTTTGCAGCCAGGAAGGACGATGGTATCCTGGGTTACATTAAGAAAACTGTGTCCAGCATGTCTAGGGAGGTTCTCCTTCCCCTCTACTCTGCCCTAGTGAGACCATACCTGGAATACTGTATCTAGTTCTGAGCTCCCCAGTTTAAGAGACAAGGATCTACTGGAGAGAGTCCAACAGAGAGCTATGAGGATGATTAAGGGACATGAGCATCTCCCATATGAATAAAAACTGAGAGAACTGGGTCTGTTTAGTCTTGAGAGGAGAACACTGAGAGGGGATCTTATTGATGTCTATAAATATCTGAAGGGTGGGTGTCAAATGGAAGGAGCCAATCTCTTTTCTGTAGGGCCCAGTAATAGGACAAGGAATAACAGGTATAAACTTGAGTATAGAAGGTTCCACCTCAACATGAGGAGAAACTTCTTTACTGTGAGGGTGACAGAGCACTGGAACAGGCTGCCCAGAGAGGTTGTGGAGTCACCTTCTCTGGAGACTTTCAAAACCCGTCTGGATGCATTCTTGTGTGGCATGCCCTAGGTGATTCTGCTTTGTCAGGGGAGTTGGACTTGATAATCTCTAGAAGTCCCTTCCAACCCCTAACATTCTAACATTCTATGAGTCTGTGTTTTCTGTTTTAATGGAATGGTATCATTACTTACAGGGCTGTTAGTGAGAAAAAATAAGGAATCAGTCAGAAAAAAAAAAAGAAAAAAAAGTAAAATATTTTTTATTACATTTCCCCTTTCTTCTATCTTATGTTCCTATTATTCTTGCCTTTTATTTAACATTTTTCTCATAGAAGATCATGAGAAGACATAAAAATCTAAGAAAATCAAAATATATAATTAAAAGAAAAGGTACTATTCTTTACACTGTCATTTGTTAACTTTATGTTCTTTTTTTTTTTTTTGAATCTCTGAAAAATAATCAAAAAGTCTTCTGGAAAAGCAGTCAGTGTGGCTTATCCATCTTCATTCAGAATCTTTCATGTTTACCCTCTTAAGAAAGAAAAAATAATAACAATTATAAGAAATATTTTCACTGAAAAATTTTAAGTAATGCAGGATATCATAAAGATCTGTGCATTAGCTACCATCTAAGTGAGAAAGCTCAGGAAGTATAGTGCCCAGAACAGGGAACAGTATAAAGCAAATGTAGTGAGGGATTTTTTCAAAACTAATAAATAAACACAACTAACAAAACTGCATTTACTGTTTCATTTTCTTTTATAATTTTCCTCTTGTTGTTTTCTTTTTTTTTCTCTGTATAACAGTATTTTAATAAACCGAATCACAAAATAGATATAAAAATTCAGATCAACATATTTGTAGGCCAACCATTCTTAAATGAAAGTAGTGTTGTTGATACAGTGAAAAAATTGCAGTTATTCCAGTGTAAAAATTTTAGCTGTACATGCAAAACACTGGAAGGGGTGGAGTAGGGGGAGCAGTGGGAGATGGAGGGGATGGGAAGCATTTCCATCTGGGTCCTCTAAAAATAATATACTTTTCAAATAACAAGTTGCTATTTTTTAACCTTTCCCCAGGGAAAAAAATAGGCTTCACAATATGCTGGGAATGTCATCCTATGCCATTCTGATTGATCGACCTTTCTCCTCCTAGATGAGTACAAAAGTCTGATAACTTTAATTATTTAAAAGTCTGAAGTCCACAGTGAACTATCATCATCCTTTGCTGTTATATTAAAGGTACAGAATGAATGACAGTGGAAGTAATTGCAAAATCTGAGTCTCAGAAAGGTTAAGTAGCTTTCCTGAGGTCACAATGAGGATTTTTTGACCTTTTGACAGGAAGAGACATATGTAGTTCTTTCTCCAGCTTAATACAATTAGTAGCTTGATCATCAGTTCAGCTCAAAGTACAATTATTTTCAGCCACCTGTTTTTATCACTTAGTACTTGAACCTACCTTATAAGCTCTGTGACAGAAGGACATGAGGTTAGATGCATGTTTCCTTTTGCAGTGCCCAGAATTTAAGGGAATTAAAGTGCTTCCCTGCAGAAGAATGAAGCAGGCTGGTGCTCTTGCATTTTACTGTGCTTGTCCTAGGCAAGTGCTTCAGTCTCCATATGATCTTCAGAAAGAGTCCTGAGAACCTGGATAATTTTTCTCTTCCACTTCAGCAGCTATAGACATGGACATTAAAATAAACTGCTTTGTGTTGGCCATAAAATAAATGTGCTGTAGCAGTTGGCAGATCTTTGCTTCAATATATACCATCATGAAAGCTTGTTAAAATATGGTTCTTCAATAAATTATGCATTAAATCCAACAATAAAGTGGGTATTACTAGGAATGCATTTACTCCACATGATTGGTCATATTGCCTACTGAGTTGCAGCTTTTTTTCCATTTTCCAAACACTGTCAATAGATTGCAACCAGACTGATACAAGGGAAATTTGTTGTTAGTAAGGACCATAGTACTCCATGTTGAACTAATGTTTTCAACTTATTTTCAAGTCATATGTCTGTCTCTGATACAGAGTTTATTAAAAACACTGCATCAGTAACATAGTTTTCTTTCTGACTGAGGACATAGCAACATTGCAGTAGTATAAGAAAGAAAAATAATGTGTAAATATATCAAGCTAACTCACCAATGGGAAAACCTCTGCCTTTGAAAATGAACCTTACAGTTTTAAGAAAGAGTTAAAACAGCTACATGAAAAATCCTTGTAAAAATATGCAGGTATTAAAAAGAGTCCTTATTATCCAAAGGATGTTAAAATCCCAGAATCATAGAATAGTTTGGGTTGGAAGGGAACTTTAAGGATCAGGTAGTCCAACCCTCCTGCTGTGGGCAGGCATAACATTCACCTTTATTAAATATTCGTAATTTGATGTTCACAGTGATTACAAGGAGTTTCCAAGTCTAAGGACGATGTATAGAATCAAACTCTACAACCTGAGATAGGTTATAAAGGAGTCATGTTTATTACGGCTCCGGGCACAAGGGGCATCACTCCTCCTAACTTGTGCACCGTACTTCAAAGCCAGGACTTATTTATAATGAGAAATATACATATTCATTGGTGAAGGAGAGGTTAGTATAATTAATTCCAGGAATAGGTGTGGTTATTATGATTATTTCTGAGAACTCATTATCATAAGTCTCCTCCCATTGACTCCTGTGCACCGTTGTCTGGTGGTCGTGGGCCAGGGTCTTCTGGAGGAAGGCCCACAGTCTTCATTGAAGTGTATTTTTACCTTTGGCTCGGAATGCAAGGCTATGCTGAGCTGGCAACCACAGAACTGGCATGATCTGGCTTATCTCTGGAGACACCTCTCTGTTCCTGCTTAGGTCACAGTTAGTCCCTCTTATCTATACAAACCAGGGTTACTCAAAGCAGTATATCAGAGTTAATTTCTTCTATTCAAAACAAGCTACAGCTGCAAAATTAAAAGACTACAACCCGACATTTATGTCTCAAGGACAAGAGAAAACAGGACATACTCAAAATACAGCATTTCTGGCCAAGGATTCAATTACAGCTAGAACCTGCCTAACCACCATATAAGGAAGATAACTCAAAGTAGAAGTTGTGTGCAACTGCAGTCAGATGATAGATGGCCAATGCAACTACAGTATAAGGGGGCAGTAATTAAGATGTGCTTTTGTAAAGCAAACTTGCATTGTGAGATTGATATTTCCCAAAGTGTTTTCAAAGGAAAGCCTAGCAATATTGTGAGTTTGATGTTTGTCTGTAGTCACTTGAAATTTCTGAAGTTAGTTTTAAGTAATGGATACATCACTGACTGATCATCAGTAACATTACTTAGACTTCTTAATCAGTGGTTTCATTTCTCATTTTTCTGGGCAAAAGTTGGTTTCAACAGATTAGTGTAATAGATGTTGAAACTCTTGAGTGATTTTGGTTTGTTGCTCAATAACCATGGATTATTACATAGGGGAGAGGAAAGCATGATAAAATAACATGACAAACAATGATTAATTACTGTCACTGGAAAGCACTGCATAAAATGTTCCATATTTTCCCATTTTCTTTACATCCCACGGCACTCCAAATTATTTGATACCATGCTAACATGACTTTAGGATGATTCCAGTATAGGGGAATGGCTTGAAATACATACACTGGCTCAGATATCAGTGCCTCTGAAGTTAGATCTTTGTCATGACTTCAGGGCACAAAGAGATTTCTCTTGAAATTTGGAAATGGCTGGCTGCTTATTGATTTCTAAGGCCATTGCAAACCAGCTTGAATGAGTATATTATGAATGCTATTGTTTAGACTGCATCCAGTGTAGCAAAAATGGCGGAGAGAAGAAATTTCCCACACCCATGCCACAAATATCCAAGTAAATTTTCATTGTTTCAGAAAAACTTCTTGTTTACCAAATGCACCATTACTTTTGAAACACACTGAAGTTTTACGTGTTCTGCTTCACTGAAGCAAGATCCTACAGTGCTAGTAATTCACTGTATTACAACTACATCTTTGATTCCTTCCATAAACTATTAGAACTATGACTTTCTGAGAAAAAATATTTTGCACTATGCCTAGTTCCAAAGCCTGAAGGAAGAAATCTTTTTGTAAAATCCTTTTCTGCAAATGTTTCATAATTAGGTAGCATTTAAAAATTTACTAACCCTATTACTGAGAAAAAATTCAATAGTTTTATTTAAGAATTAGTCTGGCCTCTTTCATTATATCATGTATGAACTATTTGATGCTAAAAAGCTAATAACATTTGCAATTAGAGGAAAATTCAAAAATTGGAGTGGGCACATTTATTAAGCTTAAATATTAGGGAAATGATCTTGTGTATGTATTCTGAAATACAATATCTGTAAGACATGGTTTAAAGTAATAGTACACGATGAATGTTTAGAATGACACATATAAACATTAAGACCCGAGAAAATTAATAACTGAATACATTTGTTTAAAATTGTATTTCATCTTGAAGTTCTAAATGTTCTAGTATTTTACCTTTTAAAAGTCAAATATATTCCAAAGTTTGCAATTTCTATTAGACAGATTTGTAATGGCTTTCATATAATAATCATAAAAGACAGATAATATATTAGTGGGTTTTTCTTCCATTAAAATAAGTACTTTTTATCACTGCTACTTCACATTTTATGCAAAGGGCTGAGAAGGCGACAGATTATTTTGATGTATGTAGCAATATATGGGGGGCAATTTTATTATTCTTGTTTATTATGTTTATCTTGATAGATTTGACCTTTCAAAAATGGCAGACATTAAAGAATCATTACTGTTACTTGCAACAGCATATTTACGATGTAGTGTAAGCCTGGCATTAATGTCACTGTTAGAAAATACATGTCCTAATAATAATGAGCTCTGGTGCTGTCAAAGGCAGGCACTTCAAATAAATTTAAACATACAGTTGTGTTTGTGAGTGTCTGCTTTCATTCATCTGATGACATGCATTTACTGTATTCGCTGTTTGGAGAAACTTTGGATATAGATGTTATTTGGCACTGGTTGATTAAAAGCAAAGGAGAAGCAATGCTGCTACTGTGACCAAGGGAACCTAATAATCTTCACGTTTACTTTAAAATTTTACCAGTGATATCTTCATAGGCATGTTGTTTCTGTTAGATATTTAAAGGTCATCTTTCTGATCTAAAACTGGAGTACTGTATAGATCAAACTGACCTAAATTCCAAGGATTCCATATATAAGATGTAGTTTACTGTGAAATTTCTAATTTTTTTTTTTTTACCAAACCACTATCTTTCTGTCTGTATAGTCTTCCATTTTGTATCTTTTCATATCACTTTCTTCACCCATCAGATGATTAGATATATCAAGTAATCCTTAAATAATCTTTAATTGAGCAGATTAACAGAACAATATACAAACATTCAGTAATAAATACTAGATTGCTTATGATTATGGCCCTGGCAGTAAACTTTAAAACATAAACTTTAAAACATTAAAAAAACCTAAAAAGTGCATACTGTTATGTTCAATATCTAGTGTATGGACAAAGAGAAAGCATACATTATATAAATATATAAAGTGAAGAATTTGTTCATTGTATAAAATAAATCTTAACATTAATATAAGCATTATTAGTCTAGATATAACTATTACTGAAAATGGAAGGTTAATAATACAGTTAAAACTATTATCTACATGCTTCTTATTTTCTACTCCTTTTCCTGGTGATATGCCCACCATATGATACGTTTCCTTTCTCCTCTTGACCCTAAAGTCAGTGTTTTCTTCCTGGTTATTGTGTTACAGCTACTTGCCTGCATCTGGATCCCTTCACTGGGGGGTATATGATGTTCATGCTGATGGTGTTCTCTTCTTTGGTCTAGGATCGACTTGTGGTCATTTTTATGTTTATTTTCATCACACATCTGTATCAGAGATAATACCAGAAGACACCTTGTCATTTAGAGAAATTGATGTCAGAGCTAAAACAAGTAAAATAAAGCTGCAGGCAGATCAAGAAAAGTTCAGACACAGCAAGACTGATGAACTTCAGTCCTGAGATAAATTCAGGATAAAGCTTACAGACTGTTTCTGGGAATGGAAATGCTGTATGACAGAACTACATGGCTACAATAGGAAGATAGTAGATGCTAAGGCTTAATAAAAATAAATAGAAAAAAGAAAAAGAAAATAAAACAAAACAACAACAACAATAACAATAACAAAACTAACACACACACACACAAAAACACTGCAAAAAGTAAACAAACTTGGAAGGGAAATTATTATGTGATTTTGTAAAAATAGAGAGTAATTTACAAAAAATTATCTTTAAAGCTACATTCCTATTGTTTTTAGCTTTCTTTGCATACTGTTTTTTGCAGTCTGCATAGCTTCTATGCATGTCAAATTATTACAGAGATTATAAAATTGAATGGATGATTTAATGTATTTAATTCTAGTTGTAGTATGTGTCCTGCTTGTGTCAATGCCTCTTTAAGAAGTAAATTGTTGTCTGGAGAGTCTTCTCAACATGTGAAGATTAATAGAACTAGGTAAGAGTATATATAGTTCAATAGCAATATTCAGTTTATTGCACTGTAGATTGCATTCAGTGGAGGGAGAAACACCTAAACGTAGCAGATACCCTCAGGTAGAAATGTTTATCTGAAAACTGGCAGGTTTTAAAGTTTCAAGTATAGGAGTATTTACCACTACATAAATTATAACATATTTGTTGTATACCCATAGCTTTCATGGTTATTATAGTCTAAGATGAATGCTTCTGATATATATGTCATCATTTTCCTCCCTATTAATCCCCCAAGATATATATATATTTTATTGTAAGCAATATTATTCTTACAGCTGCTATAGACTCCAGCATCCATGAGATTGTTTCACATGCTGCTCATCCTTTCCTTGTTGTGGAAAAAAATTTAGTGCTGCCATGTGTACAATTTCTAAATCTAAGATTTTTGTAATATCT
Source organism: Megaceryle maxima (assembly GCA_024605025.1). Taxonomy (NCBI): domain Eukaryota; kingdom Metazoa; phylum Chordata; class Aves; order Coraciiformes; family Cerylidae; genus Megaceryle; species Megaceryle maxima. Next base: position 46,865 of record JANHGN010000359.1, read on the forward strand.
ATCCTCCCACTGGCTGGATCAAAATAAGGAAGTTTTCTCAAACTAAAACATCAAACCCATTACATACATAGTTGTGGCTAGATTATGGCATTTCTTTACCAAGAGTGAATAATTTAAGTGCATCTTTCTAATACACTAATATCACTGCACATTAATGACCAGTCTCTGACACCACATACCTGATCCTGCCACTCTTTTACCCTGATAAAATGAGAATGAGGAAAAAGAAAGAGGAATCTCTTTCAGTAAACACTATTTCCTCTTGGTGTGGAGTACCAAGCATGGAACCTCCACTTCTTCATAAAACTCCATTAGGAATAAATAATTCAGAACATTACATTTTCCCCCAGAACTCTAGCCAGCATCTAAGAGAGGTTCTGATTTTAATTATATTTAAATGAGCAACTGAAAAGAATAAAGGAGGTGAGAGATGGAAGTAAAAATACCAAAACCAAAATCCAAACCACAAACCCAACAACTAAACAGAGAACCAAACATGTAATCTTTAATGTTTTTCAATTTAAACATAATGAAAAGTGTTCATGTGTTTAAGAACATGAAGGCAGGCATAGCTCTTTCTTTTGAGGTCGACTGCAGGCTTCCCCACTGACTCTACATTCCAGATTCTCTAGTTGTCCATCATCATAGTATGCTGATGAGAAAGATAGCTGAATGCTCACTTTCAAAACCATCTTTTTCTTTCTATATTTTTCTTGTTCTTGTTTTTTAATGTAATACCTCTTCTAGAAACATTTTCTTGGGCTACCCGGAATGACTTCTGATATATAAAGCACCTTCAGGCAAATGATACAGAAACTTTGAGCTTAAAATCTCCCCCAGAGCCCTGTGCTTTGACTTTGACATTGGCAGACATGGTTTGTATACAGGACCTCTGAAAACTGTCTGTGGCTTTAAGGAAAAGAAAGCACAGTCCACTCATGCACAACTTCTTCCTTACCTTTCACCAAACACAAAATGTAAAGTATTCTCTGCCTCATTCTGCACTTGTCAATAACTTAGTAGAGAAAACCTAAGGCAGCACAATAAACGTAGTGGGAGGGAATAGATGAGAGGCAGGCAGAGGGTAGTCTGGGGTGATAGATTATGATGGTGATTTGAAGGGAAGGGAACTGTAAGGAGAGATACAAGTGCTGAGATCACATTTACTGTTGCTTTTAGATATCTATTTTCTTACTAAAAATGAAATTGAGGTGCCATGATTTTGCACAAATTTTGGGTTTTTTTGATAATTTACATAAATATCAGACTATTTTTTTAACACAACATCTCTCTCATCAAACTTTCACTCTCAAAAATGTTACATGGGGCTGACATTCAACGTCAGGTTTGATACGTCTCTGAGCAACATGATCTAGTCGTGTATGTCTCCACTTAGAGCAGGGGGGGTGAATTAGATGATCTTTGGAGGTCCCTTCTAACCCAGGGCATTCTATGATTGTATGTTTATATGAAATTAACATCAGTGTATATGCCCTCCTGCCAGTGTAGGACATCATCTTTGAGTGCATCGGGCAACAGCAAGAATCCAAAAAGCACACTGGCCTATCACAGTCAAGCTGTTCAGAGTAAGTGCAGGATACTAACAATTCATGTCTATCCTCCTGCTGGTGGATACATTGAGGTTTTCATGGTTTTGTATGACCTACCAGAGCAAAATCCCAATCATGTGCCAGCAGAAGTGTGTTCCATCCCTTCAAGGAGTGATACCAAGAACCATGCCAGCGGAACAGTAGAGTAAAAGTTGCTCCAAAGCTACTGTGTAGCCTTTTAAAATCCCTGGTCATGTTAACAGTACCATCAAAGTCAGTGAGGCTACTACTATAGGTTAATTGTTCTGAACATTTACTACCATTTATATAAAAAGCAATTCTGCTTTTTAAAGGAGGTGAAGGTTGGTCTTCATGATTCTTCTTGTAGTTTAGGTTGTTTTTTTCTTCAAAATTTATCCTGCAAAGTAATTGCAATGACTTGTGGCACCAGTGTTTTGTATTCTCTGTGAAAAAAACATGTATGAAACATAACTGTCATTGTGCCAAATAATCAATAGCCTGATTTTATCTTAGAGAAGCAAACAAATTAATTTTGTTATTAGTCAAAGAAAATTAGAACCTCAGATAGATACTATATTTATTGGCCTTGTTAAGATGCTTTAATGGGAAGTTCAGAAACTTCTAAGATGCTTTTATTAGGTTTTGAAAAACTCTGAAAAATTCAACATCATGAGAAAAAAAATATAACACTTACCCTCACAGGTAGAGAAAGTGTGAGGGTATGAGGGAAAAAAAAAAAGTGTGAAACTAATAAAAAGATTGGAATGAATAAATTAAGAATATTGTAAAATGCCTTAATTTTTTTTTTTTGTTTGTTTTTTTCTTCAAACATAACCTTGGATCTAAAATGCTTTATCTTTTGGCCACTTTATGTGTTTTATTCGAGAAATTCCTGTGGTGCTCCAAGGGGCTGAAAGGTTTTTTTAAACATGAACCTAAATCTGTATCTTCAGTAATAACCTCATAGAAACATAGAATCATCTAGGTTGGAAAAGACCTTTAAGATCATAGACTCCAAACATTAATCCTCCTCTACCAAGTCCACCACTAAGCCATGTCCCCAGGTACCACATCTATACAACTTCTAATCACACCCAGGGATGGTGACTCAACCACCTCTCTGGGCAGCTTGTTCCAATGCCTGACAGCTCTTTCTGTGAGTAAGTTTTTCCTTATGTCCAGTCTAAACGTCCCCTGGTGCATCTTGAGGCCATTCCCTCTTGTTCTATCACTAGTTACTTGTGAGAAGAGACCTCACCACAACATTCTTTCAAGCAGTTGTAGAGAGCAGTAAGGTCTCCCCTCAGCCTCCTTTTCTTCAGACAAAATAGCCCCAGTTCCCTGAGCTCTTCATAATGCTTGTTCTCTAGGCCCTTCACCACTTTAGTTTCCCTTCTCTGGACCTGCTCCTGCAACTTGATGTCTTTCTTGTTTGACTTCTTAGAGTCAGCAGTTATGTGATATAATTAAAATAATATCTCCATTTTTTATTCTAAGTATTCTTTCCTCACTTTTGTTTGTTCATTAGATTTGTGGGTTCAGCAATCACTCTGGTCATGAGATAAATGATATAGATGATGTAGTGAGCAAGTATTTTAGTTTAACAAGATCACAAGCATATGCAGATCCATTCCAGACTTCCTGTATTCATAACTATCATAATACAAAGTTACAGTCAAAAGTACAGCTCTGAATACTTCAGGCAGCAACTTTCTAATGGTTTCTACTTTCTTTTTATTTCTCTTCTCATCATTTCATGACTGCTGTATTTTTTCTTCTTTTTCCTTTTCCTATTATCTCTGTCTTCTCTTCTATGATTACTTTCATTCCTACTGCTCTCACTCACTACCTCAGACTATTAAAAAAATGTGGGCATATTTTAAAATATTTTTATATTCAATGTATTTTTACATACTCAATAAAATATTTATCAATCAAAACAAGATACAGACCTAATGTATATTTTTTCAGTGTCAAAAGCTCATGCTGTACAATTGTCTTTGTTGACAACTATCCTTTGTCAACTATCCTTTCCTAGTTCTAAGTTGAAGAATATTTAATTTATTTCTACACTATTCATCTTTAATATATTCTTTTCCTTGCAGGGTCATGATGATGGACATATACATTAAGTGTTTCTGTGTTAAAAGTAAATAATAAACTCTACTTAACAAAGCTTAGACATAATAATCCTGTAACATAAATGGTATATAGTAATGTTAATGAAGAGGCATCAAATAGATCACTAAAAAACAAGCAACAGCAAGTCTAGCTGGACACAAACGAAACGAAAAAAATCTTTGTGCAGAAAAAAAAATCTCAATTAAGCAGTTCTTTTAAGTATTGTAGAATCTCAGACATTTCATGGAAGTCTCACTCACAGTTTATGTTTGATAAAAACACTTTAAGCATCAACATTTTGGACTTAAATTTAGAAAAACAAACAAATAAACAAACCAACAACAAACCCCCAAACAAACAAAACCAAAAAAAACCAAAAAAACCCAAACAAACAAAACAAACCACCTCTAAACATATTTTTTTTAAATTTGACAGTGTTACTCAAACTTGCTTTTCATCTATATTATTGTCAATCTTCAGTTACTTGAGAGATATTTATAACCTTATAACTCTCTTAGAACTTTATCAAAACTTCATGTCTGAGAAATTGAAACATCCAAACTAGAACTGATAGAATTGTATAGCAAACTATAACTGCTTTCAAAACAGCACAACCTTAATGACAAGATTCTCAATTTATTCTTTACTGGAATTAAAATGAGTGAAAAAAAGAAAACATTCCTCATTTTGTTCCTTAGGTTTCCACCGATACAACTGTAAGAGAAGAATGCCATGAAAATGTCATCATGTATGTTGTAATAAATGTGCTTTTTTATAGATGACAATTTGACAGAAAATATCAACATTCTTCGTTATGCTTTGGACCCTAGCCTGCACTAGAACTGTATGTAAAAAGATCCACATAGATTTTAGTACTGCAGTGTAAAAATATTCCTTAAGCAAGTAGTCTTTCAACTGAGTAAACACACAGCTTTACTAAATTATTAAATTAATATACAAATAAATCAGGATGAACTTTTCATTGTTTATTTTAGTTATCTGCAAGACTGAAAATTTTACCATACAGAAAAATTATACTAGAAAGTTATGACTATTCCTATACATTCCAGATACATGTTCTGTGGGATTCATTGGTTCTCCTGTCTTTAATGCTCATTACTAATACATGCAACAGACAAGACTAACATGGGTGAACAGTCTGTACTTCTTTCAAATAGATTTAATAACAGCCTATAAATACTTGATATGCAAATCACAGACCTGAAATCTTATACTGATGTAATTAATAAGCATAACTGTACTGCAATCATGACTGTGTTTCCAAGGAAATGGTTTGTTAGAAAGATAATTCATGAGTCTGAAGCTATCTTACAGCATAAAACAGTTGTCTGTCATTTGTCCTTATTTAGACTTGCTCTTTTTAGTATCCACAGTATTAGAGCTATTCTACTGCTTCTGCTACTGAAACATCAGGATACAGTAGTCAGTTTCAGATTCCAAATTTAAACATATAGACTGTCTTTATAGTCATGTTGACAAATAAGCAATTTGGGGATATGATTCATCTCACCCTAAGCAGATGTTTGAAACAGTTCCTTACCATTTTGAAAATACATCCTATAAGTACATATTTATATCTAAAATAAAGGAAACCTTGAGTGAGTAGAATGGTCATAGTCATCTATATAAAGTTTCTGTTGTTCTGACATTATTCTCTAAGTTGGAAATCTGTCATAGGGCCCTGTATGTGTTTCTTAATGACTATTTTTTTTCTCTATAATCATTTGCACTATGATCCAGACCTTTATTAAATCAACTATATAAATTCTAATAACATGGAATAAATCACCTACAGATGTTGTCATACTGATTTGATTTAATTTAATTTTGTATTTTGAGTTAGTTTAATTGCAAGTATTTTCTTTTTCTAAAAAAACCCAAACAAACCCAAAAAGGTATGTCTTTGTTTTTTCTCTTACTAATAAGACATACCCACAATTAACCAAATATGGTGATATTACAGAGAGAAAAAAGAATTAATGTATTTTAAGTGTATAACAGTAAGAAATATTGTTCAACTGAAAATTTCCAAGCCATTAACACAAATCTATTTATTTAAATTATTAAATGTGTAAACTGAAAAGGATCTCTATTATGTAAATATGATAAATGTAATAATTTAAATGTTAGGATGCATTAAATTTTGTCTAGTCATCTATACAGTATTAAATCATATTCTTTTTGTGCTTTTTTCCTTTCAATTCAGGATTTACACACACCACTTTGGTTTTCTATCCCTTCCTTATTCAGGTTTCTCCCCAGTAAACAATGTTCATGGGTTAATTTCTCTACATTTAGTGGCGCTAGTGAATTAAAAAGTATGAATACCTCTGTTCAAAATCAGCACCTCAAGATAAAAAATGCTTACAGAATGAGGCAGACTCTCAATATTGCTTTTTGACTGCACTGTTCTGCATGACAGTCCTTCTTATATGTTTTAATTCATTCAGATATTGCACTGTGTAGAGAATCTTATACTTTACTGAAGGTCTTTTTGATTACAATCCTTGTCCACTTATCCTGAAAAATGATTCGTTGTCACAATATTGCTTTTCAGATTTGGCATATATTATTATCCTTATTTTAGAAGTGAAATGCAAAAGTATAAGAAAATTAAAGATTTGTTGCAATAATTTCTGATTAGTTAAAAAAAAAAAAAAAAACTGTTATGAATTTGTGCAACCAGTGTCAATGAAAGAAATATATACTTTCTGAGATAGCATGCTACCAAACAAAATGATCATTTACTAGTTAATAAATAACTATATTGGTGTCTATTATACAAATTGAATTATAGCTTTTAAAGTAAAATGTTCTTCTCAGCTGCAGCCATTCAAATCCAGAGTGGCTTCAGGTTTGTGTTTTTAGTATTTTATGGAAACAGTTTGAATTTATTTGCACAATGGATGAAGGATTTCAGAATCTGACCTAGACCTTTGTTAAATTTGCTTAGCGGAATATTATTCCAGGGCTTTTTTATTAAAGAGCACATATTACATTATTTTAGGAAAGAGCTGAAGCAATAACAGTTGCCAGAAGTCTTCAATTTTTATTAAAAAGGAAAAAGACTTAACATTAAAAATTAATGTAGGTAATTATTTTGCTACTAAGATTACTTCCTGAAAACACTTTGGAAACTTAATATCGAAATTTTTTTATTATTATTATTATTTTTGTTGGTTGGTTGGTTTAGGGTTTTTTACTTGTTTTTCTGTCTTCTTTCTCATGTATTGGTAATGGATGTTAACCAAGTCTGAATTTTGTTGACTTTATGCAGCTACCTTCCTTATTTTTTATGACTGAAATGTGAAAATATTTTCCTCGGTATTTACTGTAATTACTAGAAAATAAGAAGCTATACTCAAAATTTCATAAAAGCAATTTAATTAATACAGATATAGAAATACAAGCATATTTATCAAGTGTTAGCCTTATGGTCAATCTTAGAAAGGATTTTAAGGGCTCTTTAAGGAAAAAGATAAAACCCCTCTATGTATGAATTTCTTTAATTTTTATCCTTTGCCACAAGGAACTCAGTTCCCACATTGCCTGAATGTGGCTTTTTATCTATCCTACACTTTCAATAGAACTGACTTTCAAGGAGGACTTTACACGTCCAGAGTTTAAAAAAACCCACTACTTGTTCTAAAGTCCCTCTCTGAAATACTATTCTCCCCAAAGCAACTTCTCCAGTTACCCATGAAGTAGCTAATGCCTCTTCTTTTTAAGATTTATGACCGGCATGCAAAAATCCCTAGACAAATTTTAATTTTATAATGCACTTTAGAGTAGCGAGGTTGAGAAACCAAATGTCTTAGACTTCTATTCCCACTCAAACGTATAATGGTGTTTCTTTCGACAATAATTGATTTTGCTTAGTGATAAAATGCACTGAAAGTGATATCATGGATACAGATGCTCAACAGTATTAGGTGTCTTGGGCTACTTCACGTATATATAATTTCTAAAGAGAGAATACTTTTTAAAAAAGTATCGTATTATCTGGATGCATTCCTTTGTGACCTTTGCTAGATTATATGATCCTGCTCTGGCAGGGGGGTTGGACTCAAAGATCTCCAAGGTCCCTTCCAACCCCTGACACCCTGTGACCCTGTGATCTTTTCACACAAAACCATTATCTAAAATGAAATTTAATCTGGGTATCAATGCAGTGGACTTGAACAGGAATAAAACTATTTATACATTGTTTGGAGTTCAGCTGTACTAATTTAAGCTTATATACACCTGAATTATAAAATAACAAAGATGCCTGAAGGGCTCAAAATTCTTTTTCCTTCAGTCATTTTCAGGAACACCGAATATTACAAAAACTTTTGCTTTCAAACAGGATGATGTAAATGGCCCAGTATAAAGCTATTTAATTTCTGTTTCTCTGCCATTACTTATGTATATATATCTTAAGTATTTCCTTTTTATTCCTCCAAAATGAAGTCAAGAGTCATCTCACAACTAGCAAGAAACAATGGCTAATGTTATTATTACTTCTTGAGAGTCTTGGTGACCAAACTTGTGCATTAAGGTCAGCTAGTTTCATTATTGCTACTGTAAAGTGGGTATCATATTCAGCTTCAGGAAATAATTCAGTTCTGTTCTTAGAAACATTTGGCCTATAGACCACTTTGCTTATTCTGGATTTGTAAAAATACCTGTTAGTGGCAAGAAGAGGGACAGTACTTGAAATGTTACTTTTAACTCCTACAAGAAAGATTGTAAATATAACCAGACTCGCTGTCACTTCCTATCTATTCCTATATTCACCTTCCAGCTGTCATTTCTATGCTTCTTGAGCATCACTGCCACATGATGCTTAGCTCACAGTCACTAAGGGCCAAACATCCCCTTTCCATATAAAATAAGATTCTTATTGACTCTAGTGACAGCTGTATTCATACAAAGAATACGGCTTAGTTCACTGTCTTTTATATTCAATATTGACATCAAAGAAAATTTAGGTAACTTTTTGGTGGTTTGTTTTTTTTTTTTTTTCATATACAGAATCCCAGCACTATTGAGACAAACAAAGCACTGTGTTTCTCATTTTATTTATGCTTGCTGTATTTATTTAAAGGTTAATTGTTTTGGACCAATAAGGTCACATTTATGGAACACTGCATGCTTAGATCTTAGATACCTGTATAGTTGAAAGTCATGTTCAGGCAGCCACAGAATCTCATCTCAGTAAAACCATTTTTTAAAAACTTTTTGTTTATTTGTTTCCTTGGGAATCATTTCTATTCATCCCTGTTGAGAAAGATGTTCTAAATACCTTTTTCTTAGCCTTTCTCTTTGGCTTTCATTGATTTGCATGCAGGTCTTCTTTTTTCAGTGCACTAAGATAATATTGGTTGTCCTAGTTCTGTCTCTTTAAAATTTATTCTCTATAGCTTGCAAAAGACAGACCTTCATAAAGTATTTTAAGGTTTGGGATGAAGAAAAAGACCCTATAGAGTTATCTATTATTTCTACATTGACTGCACAGATCCTTAGGCATGTAAATCCTTAAACTTGTACATTATTTATTCACCCAAAATTAGATTAAGATGAATATGGGCCCTTGTATTAATTTTCTTTATCTTGCCTGTCTTGCACTACTAATTTATTTCAATTGTTTGGCTGGAAACTCAAAAATAAATGATAATTTTTTGGCTTTCCCCACTGCCCCAGATTTTAATCTTACCTTTTAATTTATTTTATTTTTTTCCCTAGTTCATCAAATAGAGCACTGAAAACTTTACTCAATGTGAAAGGCTGTGTTTCCCTTGCTCTCAAAAGCAACTGTTCTCTGGACTTTATCTGCTATCTTTTGGACTTTATTTGCTTTGTTTTCTGAAATCAATGCTTAAAACTGATCACCTGGAAACAAAAAAAAATTTTTTAATCACAATTCAGTTATTTAATAAAAGTCATATGCAATTAAATAATTGGGAAGGAGTGACACAGTAGTCCCTTAATTTTTTTGAACTTGTTATTATTACTTAAGTTGAATAGATCCTTTATTAGAACCAAAATAATACTGACCAAAACCAAAGCTACCTTATATTAGGTTGTCTACACAGACAACTTGAAATATAGACAATTCCTAGTAGGAAAATCACACTTCAAATGGTTCAAATGGCAGGTTACTCTGATCCAAAGGAGAATCATGCTGGTTTAGACCTAGAAAAATACAAGATATTCTTCCATTTAGTTTTATTTCCTTTTAATCAAAGACATCAAAGATTTTATGAGTTAATTTCTTCTTCTATAACTTTCTTCTAAGAAGTAACAAAATAAATAGCAAAACAGAATTATTCAAAGAAAAGTTATTTTTCTTACTCAAAATATGTTAAATGATAAAATTTAAGAGTTTTGTGTTCAAGTAAATATTGTGGATTAGTAAATTTGTTTTGTTGTTCCTCAATGTTCTCATTATAAGGAAAAAGTGTATGGTAGGGGAATTTCAATTCCCTTCAGCCCATTCAAAATATAGAGTTTTCTCATTTTGTTTCCCCAATTTGTTTAGTTTCTTCTGATTTTCTTTCTATAGTACTGTCTCCTTTACACCTTGAGGTTATAGTTGTAGAGCTCTTCAATACATTTTTTAGCAAGTTTACTGTTTGGAAAGACCTAAGCTTGCATTCATGGGATAGAGCCTTTATGCCACAAAGGAAATAAAACTGTTTGATAGCACCTGTTCTATCTATTTTATATCTGAAATAAACTAGCTCAGTGCTGAAGCATTTATAAAAGATTTGAAAATTACTGTTGCATAGGCCCCAACTTCTGTTTAGGCTGTTATAACTGCCATGTAGGAAGATTTATATGTATTCGCATATTGGACCAAATTCTCAAAAGCATGAACCACAACAGAGATGCAGTTGTCTAATGCTTTTCTATGAAAAAAAAATTGAAGAATCTTGTAAATCTCAGTGTAACACAGTGATTAAAAAAATTATGGGAATACAAGAACCCGGAACACCTACCAAAGAAATAAGTATTTGAAAATAAGTATTTTATCATTCCTTTGCTAATGGAAGTGGTCTTTCAAATTGGTTTTCTTTTTCTATTCTTTTTTTTTTTTTTTTCAAATAGCTCCTGAAGCTACCTTTCTTACTTATTTTATCTTCATGTGTATATCATGCAAATATAAACATACTTATATTTCAAACACTAATCAAAAAAGTCAACAAGACTAAGAGTTTGCACTAGCAGAAATGTAGCAATCTGCTAATGAAATGTGAGCCATAACATACAGTAAACATCAATACATCTGCTAGGTTATTTTTCCTCCTGGCTGTCTTATGTACACTTAGGCAAACTTCTGTTCTTCTATGTAGGTTTCCATATGACTCACAGAGAATGACAGAGTACTGGACTGTCACCCAGTCAACCTCTCAGATCTGAGGCAATATTAGCTCTAGCTATGAATCTCCCCAAAGATGTTTAATTAACCTCTTTTTAAAGTCATCCACAGTTTCCCCATATTAAAACATTCCAGCATTTCATTATTTTTACCATCAGAAAGTTATTTTTAGACCATAACCTGAATCTCCCTTACTCTAATTGAAACACAGTTAATATGTACATAAAGAACAGATTATTCCCTTCCCCTTAGCAGTAGCCTTTTATGAATTTGGAAAGAATTAACATTTCTATATTCAGTCTTAAGTTTTAGTAATTAAGTAAAACCCTTTCTAAGCCCATCCTTATGCATACTGTTTTCTATACAGCTGCTCATTTACATTACTTACATTTTTATTCATGGGTACTTTTGTTAAATGCATTTCCCCAGCACAGATGTCAGCAATGTATGGCAGAGCAAAACATTATTTTTCCATACCTTGTAGACAGGTTTTTCAAAGTTATTCAATACATTGCCTGACTTTTCTGGTGGTAGAATACCAGTTTGATTTTTGTGGAGTTAGACTTTTTCCCCATATTAATTTCTATGAAACTGCTACCTGTTTCTTTTTCTGCACTTACGCAGATGGCTATTCTTAAGTGCAAAACAAGTAATTTTTGTCCCTGTTGAACTATATCTTATAATTTTTCAGATTATTTCTTCAGTTTCTTTAAATAATTTAAATTTCTAATCCTTATTTACAGCAAATTTTCACCTCCTCCAGATTCATATTGTTTGCAAATTTAATGAGTTTATTCTCTATTCTATCATCTATATGAGTATTGAAAATCCACTGCATTCAGTACAGGTCTCTAAGGAAACTTTCTGATACTTCATTTTAATAATGATTCTTTAAAAGTTAGTAGCTAGCTTTAATAGCTAATCTCTTTATCTATGATTTTCTTGTAATTTTCACTCATATCCAGTAGTAGTCTCATGGAAATATGATTTTTAATGCTGCTGACATAAATTACCATATTAAAATAAAAATCACAAGCAAGAAAAACAAATTGCCAGATGTTCATAAGAACAATTGAACCTTCCATACCTGTACTGTACTTTCATTTCTAAATGGTCTATTATCTGAATACAAAGCTCATCCAAGTACTGTATATGCAATCAAAGATGAGCTACAAAAAAGAACTCAAGTAGCTTGAAGTGTTCAGGTATTCTGGAAGTCTTGTAGCAGTCATCTTTCTCAACTATAGACATAAATATAGGTGAAGAGTAGAATTAGAATCACATAAAGTTATTTTTTATATTAGAATTTTAAATAATCCGCAGTACACATTATTAATATGTTTCGCTATTTAGACATTCTGAAAATTTATCTATTTATTTATTTTAAATGCTAAGACAAATTTATCTTTCAGATATCCAGCCCATGTCACTATTGACTTCTCTATCTCCTTCAGGATATTTTACTATTAGAACAGATGTCCACTAACACCAAAATCTCTGCCAAGCATGCATATAAGTGAAGTGGGTTTTCAGTGTTTCCTTAGTAAAGACTTTAAAAACTAGTAATTTAATATTTTAAATTTAATGTGATGAGATCTTTAAATCACATGCTAGCATTAAAAAGTGTTTATTATCTCTCCTGAAAACTCAGTGCAAATGGCACAAACTTGTTGGTTTTTATGATCAAATTTTATTGCCACGGTAAATCAATAGCATTGAGCATACAAGACCAGAGGGTTTTTTCAAGGGTATTTCTTAGAGTTATTGCTTTAACAGCAAGAGTTGGAAGAGAGGGAAAAATAAACATGCAAGCCTAGGTGATCTGACCTTCCAGCATTATCCACCTTAGTTTTGTTAATCATTGATCCATGAAGTTAGCCAAGTACTTAATAATTTATAAAGTAAACACCCTTATACTACATTCTTCTTTTTGGTCATAAAATACAGATTGTTTCATTTTAATCTACATAAAATACGAAAAGGCGTTGAGCCCCAGGCATCTCTGACAGGAGTTGTAAAGTTGTACATTTTATTGCACGAATGAGTAGAGCTCATGGTCACACAGTTGAGATGAAATATTTGAAGAAGGTATTGACAGATACTCACTTATTTGTGAAGTAATGTTATTTATACACTAAGCAAAGTAATCCTAGTAATCCTATTATTGTGGAAGATGAAACTCACAATTACACAGTTATGCACTAGTCTGCCAGCTAATCATTGTATCTGTTTATCTCTGGGTGATAAAACATAGGTGGAATTATATGTCGCTTGGTTACATCATGCACGAATTTGATTCCTGTTTTGATAAGATATGACATTCTTGTGTCAGAACAAATTTTCTACTTTGTGATCAGATGAAATAGATTTAAAAGAGGTATGGAGACAACAGAAAATAATAATAAAAAATCAGAATGAAGAAACAAGAATTCTGTGTGCAAGAATCGGAACTGTTTTGTGTAATTCTGCTTGCATGGCCATAGAGAAAGGCATGTCACAAATCACAGGCACTGCAATTTAATCAAGGGAATGTTTCTGTTTATTGAAAACACTTGCACCATATTCTGTGCAATAATCAAGTAAAATAAGACTAGATTTAATAATTGCTACCAATCTAATCTTTAGAATTGATCTTTAAACAAGTGACCTTGATGAGAAAAATATGTGGATAGAAACTGGACCTGAATGAAGTATTCATGCAGTAACAATGTCACCTTCATTTTCTCCACTAACATGTTTCAGTTCTGACTGAAATTAGGAGAGTTCTATTTTGAAAAGGGAAAAATGGTACACATTTTTGAACTTAAAAAAATTTTAAGTATCATTCATGCTGTATGTATTTTCCTATTAACAGCTTTCTAATTTAATTTTCTGGATTTTGACAACTTTGGTGATATTGTATCCTGTTAGCTGTGAGCTGGCAAGCATGACTTTTACTGAGAACCCTGTTATACTGAATACTTTGCTAAAAGCTGTGATTTATTTTATATTGTTCTACAGTGCGTTCTTTTAGAAAAACTGTCTGATCTTAGTAGATATTAGTTTAATAATATCTTAGTATTGGTTAAATATATTTTAAACTTTTTACATACCTTTATAAATATTTTTCTTACTATAAAGTATAAAATATTCATAAATTACTTACTCTATAATATGAGTAATGAGGTTCTTTGTGTAAATCTGTTTCTCTGTGCTTAAGTGAGGTTATTAATGAAATTTAATCAGAATATCAATGCTCTTTGATATTAAAAGCCAAAAAGTAATCTGCTTTTAAAAAATTATTATTTATTTATTTTAATTTTTATTTTGTAATCTACTAGAGTAAAATGTAAGACAATTTCATAGGCCCGTAATAGGGTGGACAATGAATGTACTAGTGTCAGTATTAAAGGCTTAATGGCCAGCAGGTATATTGATCAAAGGCATACTGCATTAGTTCAATTATCTGTTTTGCTCTTAGCTACTTTTAAGAGGTACATTAATGGGGACTGCTTTTCTTAACCATCATGACAGTTCAATAGTATTCTGACCTTGTAAATTCCATTAATGTTCTGAAAGTGTTGTGCAATATTTGCATCTCTCAGGAGAGGATACCACAAATTGAATCTGATGTACAGTGTGAATTCATGCAGTATTTCTAAGAAACTTAGATATGTAACTTAAAAAATCTCTAAATTTAAGATTTATAGAAAAAATGCACTAATCCTAAAACTAACAGAGGAATCTCTTTGAAATGACAGTTAAAGTTGTAATCTCTAGCATTTTATAGATAGTGGGAGTTTAAATTAAAATTACAATATTCCTTATGTCTATAATATAGTGAATTTCCCTAGGGATTCATGCTTTAAATTTGCTGTGTAGAAGAAAAGATGTAGAATGTCTTTTTTTTTTTTTTTTTTCTGTTTTCCAAACAAAAGTCATCAATAGATTATCTTTTAAATTGTATTTTAAAGGAAGGCTCAAGTAACTGTTATTTCTTTCTTTCCAGAAAATATTTGTTTTATGTTAATCACAAAGGTTTAGATCCACATTCTCAACTGATTTTAATAGACTCACTAATCTGAAATCAACGAAGTGTACAACCGAGACAGCTGTGCTAGCAACAGCAAAGACTATGAGAACAAAGGAGATTGTTTCAATAGCATAAGCTATACCAATGGAAGAGGCATAATGCTCAATATGTAGAGATATCAAGATTAACTGATGGAACGAAAGCTCCAGGGGGAGGTACCTTTGAATGATTTTCTTAAGAAAAGCTTTATGTGATAACTGATCAATATGCTGGAATGTATCAAAACCAGGCATTCAAGAATATATGAGTACATGGGCACCCACGGAAGGTAGAACAATGCACTGTTAGTGAGATAAAGAGGTTTAGAAGGCACAAAGCTAAAAGGGGATTGAGAGACCAGGAACATATTTGATTTCTAGGTACGTTACTATTTTCCCCTTCCTATTCCAATTCTAATAATTTCAGGTAAAAGAAAATGCATTTGCAAGATGTCCTGCTCAATATCATCTCAATCTTGTGTGTGGTTTGATTTCCACTAATTGTACTATTTATTACAGCTCAGATCACAGCTGACAACATAAAAAAATTGTCCAGTGATGGGCCTATTGAACACTGCCCCATGCTTCCCTTACCATCCATATCAGACATTAATAGAGAAACACTGTTACTGAGATGTGCTGACACCATTGATTAGGCTTTTGAATACACAAGAAAGTAAACAGAAACATTAATTTTAATTTTAAACTCCATTAGGAATTTGAGAGTAAAAGAAAACCAGTGCCTGCAGAATGTAAGTGGAGATTTCCTAATGGAGCAGCAACCATTAATTTTTTTATTTTCTAAAGGATGCTTTCAGGAGAGATAGTAAGAACACTTTTAAAAAATGATACCATTTTCCCAACAAACTGTAATGTAATTCAAAAATACTTATTTCTGAGTGGCTATACATTATAGGAAAGGTGGCAAAAAAAATTTAAAAAAATCATCCATACAAATCAGTCATTTTAAGGTATCACTAACAGGTATTGCTATGTCACAATCCAGTGATTTTTATACACATAGTGTTGATAATTGATAATTTTAAGAACTGTAGCCAAAGCCCTGTCTCTGTTAAAATCAGTGACAATGTTGCTATTTAATGAAAACAAGGAAAGTTTCTATAACTTATGGTACTCAGCTATGCTCGTCATATGACAGCTGTAAAATATTCAGGTCCAGACCATTGGCTAATGTAAATCTCAGAATAACTGAGATGAGATTAATGAAGTCAAAGAAAGTGGAGGGAAATAAAGCATGTGAAATTAAAACAAAGGACTGGATATGGACAGATTCTGTTGTGATTTGTGTAGCAGGGTTTCTTTAGAACTGAATATTCAAGTTTTAAGATTTCTGCAGTGACAAGAGGTTCCTTGGTCATAGATATTGGTAATGCCCAATACTGATACAATTGTATTGTTTGCCTCTCAGGTTCTGATAATTATCCTTCACACTCTACTTTGTCCAATGAGTTTTGCCAGACATTTCTTTTGTCATCTAATGGGGTTATGGCAATATCCCTCCATCTTACAATATGTTACATTTTTCTATTACATTGTGGTTTCAATCAATTTCAGTTCATTAATTTTTGAATTTGACAAGATGGGACATGTTTGGAACAAGGAAAATAAAGCAAATTCAATAGGGCTTTTTTTTCTATTTAAAAAACAAAAGCAAACAAAAAACTCAAGACAGTAAGAAAGTTTTTTTCTTTCATTATCTTCCAATATTTAAATATCGTTACTCTTTCCCCTAATCTAACTAACTCTTTTTAAAATTGCTTTTGTTAAAGTTACTTTATTTGTACAGTCACAATGATGACAAATGATCTGAAAGTCTATATACTCTGTTTGTGGTAAATCTGATGCCAAAGTTTTTCTAGGTTTTGGGGTCAGTTGTGGTGGCTTGTGTTTGGGTGTTGTTTGATCATCCTTGTGGCCCTTCTCTGGACACGTTCCAGTGCATCCATATCTTTCTTGTAATAGGAGCTCCAGAACAGGAAAAGGTAGTCCAGATGGGGTCTTGTGAGAGTGGAGTAGAGGGGGAGAATCAACTCCTTTGACCTTCTGGTGATGCTTCTCTTGATGCAGCCCAGGATACCACTGGCTTTCTGGGCTACAAGTGCACACTGATGGCTCATGTTGAGTTTCCCATCCACCAGTTTCCCAAAGTCTTTTTCTTCAGGGCTGCTCTCAAGCCAGTCACTGTCCAGCCTATATCAGTGCTTGGGGTTGCCCTGACCCAGATGGAGGACATTGATCTTGGTCTTGTTGAACTTCATGAGGTTGGAAATCTCAAGGAGAAAATACTTTCAGCAACTGAGTATTTTCTAGAACGTGATCATGGTGAACAGCTAGCACTTGCCTGTGTGGATGAAGAGTATTAGCTCTTCATGATGGGTTATTAACTTTGTAAAGGGAAAAAGAAAGCAGATTTTTTTTTTTTAATTTTAAATAAGTGTTTAAATGTGAAATATTAATATAAAATATCTAATGGATACAGAAAAAGTACTAGAGCTATCCCTTAAGGAACTCTTTTTCTCTAAGATGGCAGTAGGAAGGAAGAGTTTCCATTTCGCAGAGTATATTTAGAAAACTGAAGCATTTTCCATAAAATATTGTCTTATAGGTCATGTACTGCCACAGCTGATTTAAAATTAGGTGAAGATTAAACTGGTTTTACTTATCAAAGAGCTTGCATATTTCTTATGACTTAATTCCCATTTCATGAAAGCTGAAATAATCAGGAGAGTCAAACACATTACTGTACTAGCCTATGTGATGTGTTGGCAAGTATTCATGGGAATCATTTGTTAAAACATCAGCAAGGCAGGTTAGTATAATTCTCATCTCCTTTTGGAATGCATATAGCTTCTGTCTCATAAGAATTATCATAGGGGTTTGGTTTTTTGGTTTTTTTTTTTTTTTTGGTACTCATGAAGCTGGTCATAGACCAGACTGATAGAGGTAGTCCGGAAGATCCTTTACTTTGAAGATGACTGGTCTATTTCTGTGCTGCTATGACAAAAGCACCCAATAGATCAGTGCAGAAGAAGGGTTATAAAGTTAAGGTGACAAACTAGGAAAAAGGCTTTGTAGTAGCTTTTTGGCTGGCTCTAAGAAAGGCATGATTGCATTCATGAAAGAAAGTGGGAAGAATGTTTTAAATTATCAAGATAAGAGATGATACATAAGGTTACTAGTGATGTGGATCTATAGAAAAGACTACTTTGAGCCATTCTGCAAAAGAATCTGGCTAACTTTCAAAAAACTGGATGTGAGAATCTAGAGAAGAGAACAAGCCTGAGCTGTACTCAATTTAATACTTAAGATAATGCTGTGCAAAATGATTAATTAAAAATAACCAAGCAGATTTTAGGGTAAAATATGGTTAAAAAGCAAACAAACAAACGAACAAAAACCCACTAAGCAAAAAAAAACAACATCAGTAAAGACAAAGAAAGCTATGATAAAAATTATTACAACATGGAAGACAGTGGTGGGTAACTGAATAAGAAAAAAACAAACGGAATTCTATACTTACAGTTGCATTAATTTCTACATAGCTCCTTTAGAATATCTTTTTAGTCCAGTGGCTTTAATATTTTTTGTGGTTTGTTTATTTTGTTTTGTTTTTTTTTTTTAATTTTTGACAGGGGTACAGTCAGGAAATGTCACCAAAGTGAAGCATCTTTGAATCTTTTACTTTACCACTACATAAGATGTCCACACGTATTATAACACCAGGATAGATCACCAGAAGAGTGATTTTGATGGCAGGTGTGATCAGTAACCCACATTGAAGAGATTTGTAGGAGGGACATGTCAGACAGAACTATTCTTATAACTGAAAGGAAGACAGGGAAAGAATAGCTTCACACTGTGTCACAGTATCTTTTTTTTTTTTTAATTAAAACATTAAAGAATATGAGACAAAAAATTATGAAAGGTTAAGAGGAAGAATACATGAAGGAATGTGTGTGCATAATAAGAAATCTTCAGATATGTTTATTTTACTGAGTGCATTTTATCTTTAGCATCCAAGGGATTAAACTGTAAGTGCCTTGGTCCTCAAATCAAATGGTGCAGAGATTTTGCATGGCATGAGAATACAAAATATTGTATCCCTCATCAGAATTTCTATTCATGTATGCAGATTTTTTGTACTGGAGTATGTACTGCTTAATTTTGTAAAGGAATAATTAAAAATATATTTAAACTAAGTTTTCTGTGGATTGATACAGACTTGATATTCATTCAAAATGAGGTTTCACTGGGCTGGAAATTACAAAATAATTGAAAAGTCTAGTTAGTTCACTTGATTCAGGTATGAAAATATTATAAAATCAGTCTTGTCTTGCTGTCAGAAAGAGTTCACAGATAAAGGCTGAAGGTGAGAAACAGATTGACAAACATACTTACTTTCACTGAAGAGATCTCAGCTCTGGTATGACAAGAGAATGCAAAGGGCAGAGATTTAAAAGTCTCATGTTTAATTTTCATATCTTGAGCACTTGTCTGTGGATTTCTCCATCCATAAGTGACTGCTTCTGATATTTTAAGGGTTATGTGTTTTAGTGTACAGAATAATGTAGGTCACCACTCTGTGCCCCCTGGTTTTATGATGTCCTCAAAGGGCTTAATTTTTTTGATGAAAGTAATCATACATCTGTGAATTTCATACAGGAAATAAAGGCAGATATTGGTTTGGTGGGGTTGGTTAATTATTTTTTTTGTGGTTAACCTTGGCTGGCTGCCAGATGCCCACCAACCCACTCTCACTCCCTCAGCAGGACAGAGGGAGAAAATAAAATGAAAGACTCCTGGGTTGAGATAAAGACAGTTTAATGTAAGAAAGCAAAGACTGCACACAGAAGCAAAGCAAAAGGAAAAAATATGAATTCTCTCATTCCCATCAGCAAGAGATGTCCAGCCACTTCTTGGTAAGTAGGGCCTCAGTACATATAGGAGTTTTCTCAGAACACAAACACCTTCATGAAATCCCCTGTGACCCTCCCTCACTCCCTTTTCCCTTAGCTATTATTGCTGAGCATGACATCAAATGGTATGGAGAATATCCTTATGTTTAGTTTGGGTCAGCTGTCCCTGTTATGTCCTCTCCTAGACATTTGACCCTCCACAGCCTACTTGGCATGCAGGGATGTGTGCATGCATATGACAGCCTAGATGTTGCACGAGTGCTGCTCAGCATTTGCTAAAATATTGGTGTGTTATCAACACTGTTCCAGCTACAAATAAAAAGCACAGCACTATACAGGCTGTTATATGGGCTAAGTTAACCCATGCC
The DNA here is from genome assembly GCA_024605025.1 of Megaceryle maxima. NCBI lineage: Eukaryota > Metazoa > Chordata > Aves > Coraciiformes > Cerylidae > Megaceryle > Megaceryle maxima. Next base: position 67,296 of record JANHGN010000359.1, read on the forward strand.
AGACAGATTAAATACAGCTGACTGTATGAATATTTGTGAATTCCTGTTTGATTTGACAGGCATCCTACTAACAGGGAATTCAAAGTACTGTGAGGAATACTAAATGAGTGAAGGAGGAATAAGCAAATACAAGGCTTCTGAAAACATTGCACTAAATTCAGTGATCATGGGGCTAAGAAGAAATAGCTTTTCTACAGCAAACATTTCAAGCTAAACTTTGTTACTCTCTTTGCACAAAAAAACCCCCCAAAAAACAAAAACAAGCCCAAAACAAAACACCAAACAAACAAACAAACAAAACAAATCAGTGTTTAACAATGCATATCCTGGAGCAGAAGTATAATTTTTCTCCAGGGTTTCAAGAGTTATTTTCTTTAATTATTCATTCCTAATATATATATATTTAAATTTCTTTTCTAATCAGATGTACATTATTATAAATACCTTTCCAAGGCTCCAAGCACCTTGACACAATTAATCATACAATAAATGCAATTAAATTCTCAGTAGATTAAAATTATTTCACAAGGACAAGATTAGTAAATCAAATACCAACACTTTCTATTGAATAGGAATGAAACCACTGTCATTCTATAGAAAGCTTGTTGCTTAGATCTATATTTTAATATGCCTGGGAAATAATTTAATTTGGTCTTTTATTTTCTGAGTTTATACAAAGATGCCTCCTTTTCCTCTCATTGGCATGGATGATTTAGCATCATCTTAAAAAATACTCCATGTATAGAAATATACTTGGTTTTATCACCAGTTGAAGTGAAAGAATAATTTTATACAATTTAGAAGATAAATAACACTACGACTTGTGGTAATTCATTTGACAGACTCAGATAAATTCCACACGTGTTTTCATTAAAAGAAGAAGGAAAAAAAAAAAAAAAAAGCCACCATAAAGCTAAACCCACTTTCTTTCCATGTACATGTAGTCTTTTCAATTATAAAAACCCTCTCCAGGGATTTTTATTAGTGAATGACAATGGAAAAATAATATTTCTTTTGAAGCCTGAAGATTTTCTAAATCTATGAGAACAAAAGGGAGAACAGAAAGATCACTTTAGTTAATTGCTTCTCTCACTTCTCTGAGGGGAAATAACCATATCTCATTTGGTCATGTCCCTATATCCCAGCATTACTCCACACATTAAGAGCCTAATTTTGTCTGCATTTTAGGAGGTATGGGACAAGGATCTGGTGTCCAGTGAAAGGAAATGTGAGAAAAGAGAGAATACTAGAATGTTGAAAGAAGCAGTAGAGCTGCAGTGTAGTATAGATGCCCAAAGAAACACTTAGAAACTTTCCAGAATTATGTAAGGACACTAGGAAAAACTGTTGCAAGTTGGTGCAAACTAGGTAATTTATGTGTTTACTGTTTTACCTGAGTTGTGTCCATTATCACCTAAAATTAACCTGGTCCATTAACAATAAAACTCAGTAAACAAAAGTAGCAAGATAGAAAACGGAGAAAAAGACAGAGAAATACAATTTTAAAGTTTCACATAATGTGAGATATTTCAGTTTTGAATATTCATGTAAGGCCATCAACTCCCTCACACTGTTTATAAAGCTCATCATATCCAGCCTTTGAAAAACATATGGAAAATTACAAACTATTTTATTTTTAAGGTTATGATAATGGTCATTATTTCAGTGGTAAAATCTCTGTGGGGAAAAAGATACTGATAGAAAGAGGTAATTTCTTGGTCCATACAAAAGCTCATAACAAATTTCCTCATTAAGAAATGCTTGGAAGAGTAAAAATTTATTTCTGCTGATTTAAAAACAAACAAAAACAAACAAACAACCCACCCAACAATGACAACAAAAACCCCACAACATTTGAAGTAATTGAAAATTGCAAACATTTTAAAAATCTACCTGGAGGCTGAAATTCCTGTTGCTAAATAAGTATGACAAATTAGTCAACAGTAAACCTAACTTTTAAATAGTCATCACAAGTTAGAATCCTAGGTTTGAAAAGGGCGTAGTGAAAGTGGTACACAGAATACTGTATGCTACTGTGACAGAAAGTATTCCAACATTTTGTCTCATGTTTCAAAATATATGCAAAAGAAAATTTATCATTTTATGTTCTACAGATGTTCTTGGCTTATGCAAAAAAAAAGTGCATTTCATTTAAAGTCAGCATATGAGCATCTTCAGAGAATTACATCAGTGTCTTTAAAATAGTTTAATATACCTTTTTATGTACTCAAAATTTAACAAGGTTCATTTCCATTTATGACTCTAACATAAGCATGTTTATCTATCAGCTAACAGGAGTTAAGTGTTTGCAAAATTGAAGTGGTAGTCTATATAGCTGATAGAGATTCATACATGAAAGCAATATTATCATGTTGGAAAAGAAATGAACTGTGCCTTTATACTAAAATTTTAACATGAACATATGTGTGTTACACTTCCAGAAAGTGCCTTTGGAAATTTTTAGATGACAGCAGTGTATATGCAGCTTCATATTTATTACATAGCAAGATAGTAAAAATTTTTTACACATTGCACATGATTCTATTATTCTTCTACACTTATCATAATCTGATTTTTTTTCCTCTTCTCTTTATGATTCTTTTTTAAATTGACTTTCCATTTAGAATGGCTTTGCATTCCTGATTTTTTTACCTACTTCATAGCTATTCATTCTGTGAAATGTTACTAAAAAACACAGTGTGCAGTGTGAAAGAAAATATGCCTGTAATTATTATTATAACAAGGACTCTGTCATGAGTAACTGTCTAAATGTTATTTTTACTCTACTTTTTCAGAGGAGGGTGTGAGAAGCTTGACACTTCCTACATAACTTGAAACTTAGTATTTGCCTCCTTCAATCATTATTTCAGATATTTTAAACTTATTTTGAGTTGAAGTTCTTGATGATATTTACAGAATAGACGATTATCTAATATGATTCACTCAAAAAAAAAAAAAAAATTAAGAAGAAATGATGCGTAATCAGAAAATACCTAAGCAAAATTGTGCGTAGTTTAACATTCCAATGTGTGTGTACCTCTCAATTTTATAAATTACTGGTGATTAAGGATGAAAGAGGGAGAAGCTAGTGATGGGAGAACGTCAACTGAGATGAGTTTTGTATCCACAAAGGCTCTTCCCTGAAACATTTCCTTTTAACTGATTTTTACTCTTATTTTAGAAAGCTCTTTAAAAACTATTAAGATATTTTTACTAGTCCTTGTCTTTGTCATTATAACAAATATTTTCCATATGTCAGAATTAAAGGAGCATCGGGACAATCCTCTCATACAGTTTAGTTTTAGATAGTCTTGTGAGAAGCAAGGAGTTGGACTTCATGATCTTTATGGGTCACTTCCAACTCCTTTTTTTTTTTATTTTTTTCTTCAAACTCTGCAGCAGACATTTTTCTTCAGTTGTTGTGCATTCATCTACTCTCACAAAGCACTGCTCAAGCACCAAAATGAAGATGTTTTATCCATGCTTTATTTCTCCCACCAGATGCTCATAAAGTGAGGATGACAATTTATTATAAGGAAAATCCTAATGTTCAATTTGTAGAGGTATTATATTTGCCACCCTCCAGATGTGGAAGGCCAGTTTAAGATATCACTCACTACACTTAAGAGAAAGACTTAATCCTTTAGAATTCATGGGCATATATTATCTGGTCCTGGTGATTTGTTTCTCATTTTATAAATTTACTTCCTAACTTTTATTTCCATAGCTCCTCTGAGTTTCTTGTAAAGGTTTCCAATATGGGAACTTCCTCAGTTTCTTCCATGGCTAACAGAGAGGCAAAGAATACATTCAATTATCGCAGTTTTTTTGGTTTTTTTTTTTTTTTTTTAATTTCATTTTAGCCTGGCAGAACACTTTAATATATTTGAAGAAAGATTTTATATTTATGGGTTTGGTCTCCAATACTCTGGGTATTAGCAGACGTGAATAGGCTGACACAAGGTAGGAAGTAGGTGGTTAAGATCAAAATTTGTAATTTCTTCTTCAAATGCAAATATAATTATTAGGATTTTTCAGTTTTGTAGTTTTAAGACCTCTATAGAGATTAGGGATTTCCTCCAGTGTATCAAGACGTGTCTTCCAGTTACCTAAATCTTTCAAATATTCTGTATGATAAATTTCACCATTATGGTTTGTGAGTGTTCATCAGAGGTGGGAAGTTTTGTTTTTTTCTTTTGTGATCATATACTAGATTCTGACTTCCTATGAGCAACTCTATAGCAGTGACTCTTAGGTGACTTCGAAGAGTCTGTTTCTGCTGCATGTCAGGTTAACATTAGAAATAAAGAAAGAAAGAAAGAAAAGGAGGACTAAATGTATCTTAACTAAATGCAGGAAGAGATAGATAAGCTTTTTTCCATGTCCTGATGATGCAGTCAAGCCAGGAGAGCTCTGTTAAATATGATGTTCTGGAATTCTTGTTCCAGAAAGAACAGAACTTTGACTATGAGCTCTGCTTTACAGAAGCTAAGACTGAGGGAATTATTTTTCAATGAATAAGAAAGGGCGCTGCTGCTGAAGACAGAAGTCCTAATTCTTCTTTTATAAGGAATGCCATAAATCAGAATTGAGCAAATTAAATTATCCTGATAGTGAAGCAATGAAAACCAAAAATCTGATACCTTTTCTCTCTGTCAGGTTCTCTCTGGACCTGATATATATAGATACTCCTTCAGTGATCACACCTGTACAACTTTAGTCTGTCCCCTCTTAATCTGTGTTGTTTATCCATCTTGAGTTTCCACAGGTGACAAATGTTAAGTACATTTGGTATTAAGCTGAATTTTAGATTTCTGTCCTGGTTTTTTTTGTTTGTTTTGCTGTTGTTGTTCTAAGAGACTGCCTCACAACAGCGTAATAAGAGAACATGAAAATAAGGAATATATAATTCTTACCAGCAAATAGAATTTCTATTACTTTTAAATGCCTCTTTTCAATCCTTTTTCTTTTACTAGAAAAATATGTTTTGTAGTAGGAACTTATTTTTTTCCCTGCTGGCATATTTAGATCATTTTGATAATAAGACAGTAAGGGTCTTTTATTTTACTTGTTCATTTTTTTTAGGTACTCTTTAAATACTTTATGGTGCAAGTCACAAAAATTTAACTTGACAGTAGAAGTTACATTTATATTTATGCTTCTTAATTATATTCCTGCTTATTATTCTGCCATGTATGTGGATTTTCAATATTTATTTCCAGATACAGTTGTGGTTTTTTAAACTGTCAAATGCATAAATATGGGAGAATCTTTATTCTGACCAAGCACTTTTCTGATAATTCACACCACATTAAGTATACTGTCACTGAGAATGACTTGTTGAAACTATTTCTACCTCATTACCATGCAAATATTCCTTATCCTCTAGAGGGTGAGTGGGTTATTGTGAAAGGGAGAAGAGTTTCTACTCAAAAATATAATAAGTTAAGGATTTATTGAAACTTCCTACTGCTTAAACTGGTTTTGGATTTCAGCCATTTTCATATTTTGAAGATGACCTCTTATAAGCATATTCCAATGCCAGGAGCTCCCTCAAAAACTGTCTAGTTTATTACAAGGAAGCTTTCTAAAAGCTTTCAGGTTAAGAAAGGATTATTCTTTAAAGAGCTAGAAATCACTGAAAAAATATTCTGAAGCACCTCAGAATTTAGCAGGATTTACTATTGTCATAAAGACCCTGCAAAAATCTATATGAAACTCTACATTCATATTTTAAAACAAATGGGTATTAAAAGAAAAATTACTTGAAACTTGCATGTTTGGCTTAGATTCTGATCATCTCATTCATTGAGTTTACATTGTGGCTTTTATGAATACACTGTGTGATGATTTCAGATTTGGATCAATGCTCTCTCAAGCTATCATATCATAATCATATTAGGCAAAATGATTAGATGTTTTTCTCCACCATCCCTTGACTTGATAATATACTCCAAAGATTTACCAACATATGCCACATTCATATCTGTTCTTCTCTATCTTACATATATATTTAAAGGACTTTATATTTTCATGTTTTCTTCAGTAACCGATTTACAATAAACTCAGTATTTAAATATTTGTATTCTTTTATATTTGTTTCCTTTTTTCTTAACATTTATAGTTTCCTATCTAAATTGATTCAAATGTTATTTTAAAATTATAATTATTTCTTTTTTATATTTCATTGCTATCCAGGCTCAGATCGCTCAATGTTCTAGATTCAAGGATGCTTAAAGACTGTTCCCAAGAAGGGCCCTTACTGAAGGTACATTTACTCTTACAAGTTAATGTGCAATATCTAATGTTTTTAGAAGACACTCATTGAACTACAGAATTAGAAAAAAAAATCATCTTAGAAGAGGCTTTGAGATTCTGCATTAATTTATTGTCTTCAATTAAATTAAGAACTCTGAACATACTTCTTCAAGCACGACTTTCCTCTAGCTGATACCTCTTTTTGTGAGAATCAAAGCCTCCAAAACAGCCTCCAAGCCCCCACACCACAGCTGAAGAAGTGCATTAGAGAAATTAGTGTTTTTGCAACTATTTGGTGTTTGTTTTAATTAACAAACACATTTCATTCTTCAATCACCTGAGCTCTGGTGAAGTGATTCAAAGAACAATCATCAAATATAATCAATCTTTGTCTATTATACCTCTGGACTTTATCACCTTTCTGAAAGGGCCATTTCTTTGACAGTGTTTCTAATCACATCTACTCTTCCATATCTAAAATACATTACATATGCATATGAATTTTGTGTCTCTTCTGCCTTCATTGCTTCTCATATTTATACCACTGAGTTTGTTTTATCCTTTAGAAATAAGAAATATTAACATAAAAATTGTAATTGCTGTTGCATGGCCTAAATAATGCATGTCTTCAGAGTTAATAACATAAGCAAAATCTTGTGAGTTTTTGTTTGGGTTTTTGAAAAATCAAAAATAAACTACTATTTCATGTTATGAACTATGCAAAAACCTTTATACATACTCTCTCCCTGGGTGCCATATTCTCTGCTTTTATTTATGCAAGGAAAATATGAATAAATGTCCAATGTTTCTTCATAGATTCAAAGTAAGACTATTCAAACCAAAAAGAATGAATGAACAAATGAGTAATATCTCCAAACTGA